>CADDIJ020003149.1:0-40705 GCA_902809745.2 Tetradesmus lagerheimii
CTGTCCCAATCAGGTGATTTCATGCTGAGCTGGCCGCAGGGCCCTTTATGTTCCTGTTTTGTCGCTTCGCGACACCCACCCTTCCCACCCGTTCCTGTTTTGTCTTGTTGTTGAGCTGATGTCCTTGCTGGAGGGTTCCAGCTGCGGTTCGTCTACCAATGTAACAAAGTAAGTATATATATTTATACTGTCGGGCTGAATATGGGCACACATCAAAAGGTGCTGAGCACCTTGAACACCACTTAAGAGTCATATGGTTAAGTGGTATATATATATTCAAGAGTCATATGGTGTTAATAAGAACAATAAGTGGTGTTCAAGGTGCTCAGCACCATTTGATGTGTGCCCATATTCAGCCCGACAGTTCTAGCGGTGGAGGTCATCAATATTACATGTTCAAGTTCAAGTTGTTCAACACGTAAGACGAAGCGGCAAGCTCGCTGTCACTGCGTTTGGAGACTTAAACGACATCACAAAGCGTCTGGAAAATCTGGCAAAGCAGCACTTAGGCGCTGCTTGGCTAGACATTCGCACTTGCGAGCCAATAACATCTCAGCTGCAGGTGGAATGCCGTTGTTGTCCATTGCACCACCATGAATCTGCATATACTCACTGTATCCTGCACAGAACCCACAAGAGAAAGAAAGACTGACCGTGCATTTCTGCTGGCAGCTGCCTAGAACGGGTTTAGCACATGCATGTGCATCATAGCACCCCTCATGCGTGGGGTGTAGAAACTCAATGCCTAGCATGAGCAGCCATGCACCCTCGCTGACTATAAGTCCCTTTAACTTCCACATAAGCTGAGGCCTATCCAACAAAGCATGCACGCTTACACCGCAACCCTAATCCTACGGCCACTACATGTATGTTGTAGCCTGCTGAGGCAGCTTTCGCACACACACAGATCAGGTGCATGCATGATGCCAGATGAGCAGGCGCAAATGCCTAAGGGTTGGGATATGCAGGAACTGCACTTATGCTCGATGCAGGTGGCTGTGCTGTTGTTACTTGCTGGTAGCCGTACCTCTGCCGTCCACAGCAACGCTCGCCCTGGGCATAGTGAACCTGTCCTGCAAGGACAAAAGCAGCAACAAAAGCCGACAAGTTGAGCCGTGCGTGGCTTACAATGAGCAAAGCCATGTCTGCGTCTTGCTGGGGTTATGCCAGCAGCATCATATGTGCGCTCCTCACGCTGATGCTCCACTGGTTTTACTTCCTTTGCCTGATTCCTGGCACTTTGGTGCTACCGTGTTGCCAATTGGTTTGTTGCTGCCTGCTGCTGCTATCACCACCACCACCACTGCTGCTGCTGCTGCCGCTGCTGCTGCTGCCACTACCAGCGCTGCTGCTGCTGCTTGCTGTTGCCACTGCTGCTTTGTTTGCACCTGTGTAGCATCGGCCCTGATGGAGCTGGATGGCGCCCATGCGGCCTGCTGTGGCGTGTTGTTGTCGTAAAGGCTGCCTTGCCAGTTCAGGCATCCCGCCATTGAAGTTGAGGACGAGTGAGTGAAATGGTTGGGTGTTGCCGAGCACCATGAGCTATTTGTATGTGTTGAATCCATAGCGGACTGCTTGCTCTGACTGCTCTAAGTGCTCGCGGGCAGATATGAGTGCACGTCGAACTCTGTGTTTGTAAGCTGGTGGAATGAAGCTTCGGTTATCAAATAGAAACTGGAATAAAATATGAAATGTTATCGGAAGTCCACTGCGCGCACATCCATGTCCAACTCAGCGCACACCACGTACCGCTGAACCCACGCGCGAATGTTGTTAAACTCGCGCTTCGGCATGTAGTGTGCGTGAGACATCCAATTCTTCTCGATTAGGAAAGCGTTGATTACTTCAGCCGTATCAACTGCGGTGGCTCAGCTTGCAGATACCCCTTGCGTTGACTCACATGTACAGCCGTCTTGCCATGACCCATTTTACAATTTGCCTGTTAATGGGTGGGTGACCAGCAGTCTGTCAAGGCCTCCGCCAAACCCGATTGCCCAAGTTTTACAGTCCCAAAGACCCTGAATCCTGGACAGACTCAGGTTCAGGCTGGCAACCTCAACACACATCTGCACATTGCTGCCAGCCAGCACGCGGCACGATGCAAAAACCAAGCACGCTCATCGCCCATGGGCTTGCCTGCATGTGAACTGCTCTACATATCAAAGCAGCTCAACAGAATTAGCTAAGCTCACTCCCAGCTGCATGAGACTCTCAACACCCCAAGCTGCCGCACTTGCTTATCCATGGGAGCAGCATGCCACATCCACTTTGGCTGCAAGCTTTCGCTGGCCATCACTAGTTGACTTGTCATGTTTCAGCTGAAACCTTCCTGCAAAAAAACACCCCCTACCATTAAGTTTCAACATTTGCAGCATTTGCAGCAACAACTGCCGGCCCAACAGGAAGCGCATAGCCTGAACAGGCCCGATGTGCACTCAGTGCTGGGCGCCGTTGCTGGAGATCTCATACTGTACGAGGCATACCACAACCAAAACAGCATTGCCAGCATGCTCAGTACCGAGCATTACTGCAGCTCTGCGCTGCACGGTGCCTGTGCCCTGGCACAGAAGACACATTGACACAGCTTGAAACCAACCAGCTGGAGGCATTAAGCACCACTCAACCATAAAGACATACATTACTGCAGCCGGCATCCATGCTGCTGCTGCTGCTGCTGCATCTGCTGCTGCAGCGATGCCAGTTGCCCAATGAGCAATCCAAACATTAACACCACAGATGTCTGTTTAGCGCCTATCCACAGGAACCGTACTGCATGTTATGATACACCCACCAACAGTTTCCCAGACACGTCCTGCAAGCAGCGCTCCATCGCCAGCTGCTCAACGTGTTGAGGTGTATGCGGCCTCACGTGAGGGCACTGAGTGAGAGTAACCAAAGCCCAAGCTCGGCAGCTGCATGCCCAGCTGCGCCAGCTTCTTCTGAAGGCGCTTCTGCGGCAGCAGCACAACAGCAGGGGGACAGCAGTGAGCAATGCCACAGGGCCCCGATATTGTTGCGCCACATGCGCAGCAAGCAGCCTTGCACCAAACACCCAACTGCTGCATGTATCATGGTCATGCACTGCTAACAATGGCCTGTACAGCAATGCGTCATTCTCCACGCCCCAACCAATGTACCAGCACTGTCCGCACCCCCACACCCCCTCACCGGCAGGCCGTGTGGGTACTCCTTCAGCAGCTGCTGCTCCAGCGCCTCCACCTGCTGCTGCTTCCTGCTCTCCTCAGCCAGCGCAGCAGTCAGCAGCGCACGTGCCTTTGCCAGCCGCACCTCCTCTTCTGCATCGTCCTGACTGGCCACCGGCTCCAAGCTGCCTGTTGCTAGGTGGCTGTTCAAGTCGTGGGCACGCTGCGCCTTCTCGCACACCTCAGGGCTCTGCGGCCGTGAGACGCCGGCGGACTCATCGCTGCTGGTGGTGGTGGCATCGTCTGCTGCGGCTGCTGCTGTTTGTGGGCGTGTTGCGAGTGGGTTTGCGCTGGAGGTGTGGTACTCTGGCAGCTGGTGCAGGATGCCTGCAAGGCTATCCAGTGCGTGCTGCGCCTGCAGGACAGCAGAGGTTGGAATCAACAGCAACAAGTCGTTGAACAGAGCGTGTGTAGAGAGTGAAGCAGCTGCAACTTGTATGGACTGGCAGGTTGTAAATGAGGTTGCAAGCCTTGGAGAGCACTGCTCTCCAAAGTACACGCGGGGTGCTGCTGTGCACAACCACACTCTGGGCTGGTAAGCAGCGTGCTTGCCATCACAAGGTGCTTGCAGGACACATCTGTCCTTCATGCTTAAGAAGTGCGAGTTGCATGGCCTATCGATGACACAGACTGCTGCTATTGCTGGCTGCCACACAAGCAGCCACACCCACAGCAGCAGCTGCAGCAGCAGAGGTCACACTGCACACCTGCTTCTCATCTTCCTCAGCTGCCTGCTGGCTGCGCCGGCGCTGGTGCTGCTGCTGCCACTCCGTTGGTGCTGCAAAGCGCTGACCCTGTGGCTTGCTGCACTGGCGGTCTTGGCTTGCGCTGTTCTCCCATTTCTTGTGCTGCTCAAAGTCATGGCTGCAGGAGAAGCGCAAGTCAGCGGATAGTGACAGTGTTAGCCTAAGATGACGGCAAGAAAGAAACTATGGCTTTGTCTGTGCTGTTGCAATACGTGCATCCAGGAGCTGAAGCTGCTGGTACAGGCCTGGCCGCATGGGCTGCTTGAATGTATACATGCTATCGCAAGCATACCTGATGATGCGGCGTGTAGGCTTCTCATCTATACCATGTATGGCAGAGCCTGCAAGTGACAAATAGAGCAGCAGTACGTTATGTGAGATTGGCATCAGCATGCTCACATTGCTGCTTGACCGTCAAGCCGCACGGTGCAGTGTGTTGCTGCATGAAGTGCAAGGGACCGATGCCCCCTCTCCTGTCACCCCCTTGCTTGCTCAAGGCGCACCGTTTGCACTGAGAGCTATATTCGCCTTTGGAAGCTCAAAACGTCTCTGCATATTGGAAGCAACGCCGGGTAAGGGGCAGTTTCAGATTGTTGCAGCATCAGCTGCGCTTGCACTGCTTGCTGCTGTTGTGTCATGGCACTGCTGTAGCCAGCAGCAGGCTGCCCTCGTTGAGCAGCATCTACGGCAGGTTGCGCATCTCACAGTTGTTGTTTCGCCTCTCAAGCATGAATTTGGGTCCCAAGGTTGCTTTTCTGGCGTGTTGGCACTGCTCGGCAGTGGGTGAGGCAGCAGTGGCATCGTCTGTGTCTCGCACTGCGCCATCGCTGCCACCTATTCGCTGTTGAACGCTGTAATAATCCGAACCCGAATACTGTTTTTATCGGCTCGCGTCAGCAGCAGCTAGATTCCAGTCACAACAGAGGACACGAGGCTAGAGGTCAACTCTTTACTGTACACCTTTACAAACTGGGTAATCGTATGGATGGCACCTCGTATATACACCAAGAGTTCCAGGTTGTGACACTCGGCTGGCTACAGCGGACTCATACACGCTACAGCCTGAAGGTACGCCCTGACACCACACTTCCCGCCCAACTGGATGGATTATGGCACCTAACTTGGCAGACCCCAAAACCGCCTGAAATGGAAGTCGGGCTGCCAAGCAACACTGCCTGGCAACGCGGGCCCACACCAACACAAGATCCCAGTACCAAAAATTGACTTAGGCCCTATGCGGCATGCTTCTTGTGCTTCTTCTTTGCTGGCTGCTGCTGCTGGCTGAGCTGCGCCAGCTGCTGCTGTTGTTGCTGTTCCTGCTGTTGCTTCTCTATCAAGTGTTCCCTAAACATCTCCACCTTCTTCGCTGACACAGCCAGCTCCCGCCTGAGCTCGCTGTTGCGCCGATACAGCTTGCTCATCCTGTACTGCTCCTGCAAGGCCTGCTCAGCACCATGCACATCCACTGCATCCGCAGCTGCAACTGCTGCCGCAACCGCAGCCGCTTGCTGCTGCTGCTGCCGCTGCTGCGGCTGCTGCTGTTTCCGCTTCCCCTGCTGCTGCACCTGCGGCTGCTGCTGCTGCTCTGGCGCAGCCGCTGCTGCAATAACTTGCTGCAGCTCCGCACACCAGGACCTGCCAGCAGCTGCCTGCCTTGCTGCCATGCCTGCTTTACTGCTTCCTGCAACAGCGCCATGCACGCGCCCCTTGCCCCTCCCTCCTCCAGCTGCAGGCATCGGAGGCGCCGGCCTAAACCCTCCCAGCCGCACTGGCCCATAGACCGCAGCCACCTCCTGCGGCCCTGATGCACCAGCAATCACTGCAGCGCCAGCAGCACTACCAGACCCTGCTGTTGCTGTTGCTGCATCAGCGCCATTGCTGCCACCACCAGCAGCAGTACCGCCAGCGCCAGAGCCTGACCCTGGCGTAAGGGTAAGCAGCATGCGTGCTGCTGCTGCAATGTGTGGGTGGTAGTGCTGCGCCAGCAGGGGCAGCTCCCACAGAGCTGCAGCCAGAGCTCCTGCGTGGGCAACACAACATGCCATTTACGTTCAGGTTCTTGCAGCTGTGATGTTTAGGCTGGCACAAGCCCAAGCCAGTTGAACTTAACATACACATGCAGACCAAGGGCAACATTGATACTGCACACCCTTGAAAAGCCGCTGTCAAGATCTGCATATCAAGGTCCTGCATCCAAACACGCCACAAGGCTGCACCGCACATTGCAGCACCACTTGACCATCCCAACCCCAACCGTCACGCCCCCAGCAGCCCCAGCCAACCCACAAACGCACCTGCTTCCGAAGGATCTGCACAGTCTGCATCAAACTGCCGGCCACCAACAGGCGCCCCGCCCTCCCACTCAAACAGACATGCCAGCTTGGGGTAGCGCCGCATCAACCGGTACAGCAAGCAGCCGCAGCCTAGTGCTTCAGGTGCACTGCTGCTGAGCATCAGCTGCGCAAGTCGCTTTGCGTAAGCAGCTAAGCGGCCCATATCTGTCTGCTTGACGCCTAGCAGCTGCTGCTCAAGGCAGCGCAGCAGCAGCACCGACGTCGGTGCTACGTCCCTGCTGCTGCTGCTGCCCACGCTGCTTGCAGCACCCTTCTGCTGTTGCTGCTGCTGCTCGGCTGCTGCAACTTCAAGCCCCAGTAAGCTTGCCCGTACAGCCTGCAGTGCCTGTAGGTCTTCGCGATCTGCCCACTGCTCCTCTTCATCTACTGGCCCATTCCCTGCTGCGGCGCCGTTTCCTGCAAGGTGTCCTGCAAGCTTTCCTGCAAGCTTTGCAGGAACATCTCCAGCCTCGTGCAGCAGCTGCAGCGGCACCAGCAGCAGCGCCTGGTACAGCTGGTTGTAGAAAGCACGCCTGTCAATGGTCAGTGCTTCGCCTTGGCCTTTGAGGATGTCGAGTGCAGCCAGCAGTACGCCCAACCGCTCACGCAGCGGCAGCACACCAGCAGCCAGCAGCTGCAGCACAGACAGCACAGACATGGGTCAACAGAGGGTTGAGGCGACCTGTCACTGTGTAACACGGGCGCTCTTTAGTCCTAGAACTCAGTATCAAAAACAGCCATCCAGCCGTCTGTGGCGCAGCTGACCATGCAGTTCACAGCATGCATGCAACATCAACAAACCATTTAGCATTGCCAGCGTCTCACGTCCTGCAGCACGGCCATGAGGTCGTTGAAGTACTCCACGCTGATGAGGTGGCTGTAGCGCCCCAGGCCCTCCAGGGCAGGCTGTAGCAGCGGGAACTTGCGGTGAACCTTGGACGCCGGCCACGGCTGCTGCAGGACACCCTTGCTGCTGCTGTCGTCATCATCAGCTGCTGCAGCCGCGCCTGCTGTTGGGGGTGCGGCTGCTGCTGCTGCTTGGTTGGAGGTTGCTGTGCTGCAGTGCTTCAGTACGCGGAAGAACACCTCAAACAGCGCCTGCAGAATACACAACAGCAGACATGAATCAATTTCCAGCAACATCAATCTTACAAAGTTTCAGCGGTAACACTACCAGTATGTATGCGAGTTGTGTGGTCCAAGATCGCCTCCTGCACCAATGAAGGCATGCAGAAGCCTGCCACGCATCTCGTGCATATGGCCCCTGAATGCGAACTGTACAAGCTTGTTGTTGAACAGCAACCAACCAGCACAGCCACCCACCTCCAGCATCTGGCTCTGCAGCAGTGCCAGAACACACACGTATCACAAGCTGTGCACATGTTCTAATCATGTGCATATGATCCCTGAATGCCCATTGCTGGAAACCAACAGCAACCAGTCAACACAGCGACGCACCTCCAGCATCTGGCTCTGCAGCAGCGCCAGCGCCACCAGGTCAGCAGCAGCAGCAGCAGCAGTGCCACTATGTATGCACGCCGTGTTACCCAAGATACCCTACACCTGTCAAGGCATGCAGAAACTCAAACGTTAAACGTTCCACCGCACCTCCAGCATCTGGCTCTGCAGCAGTGCCAGTGCCACCAGGTCAGGCCCCGCCTCCGCCTCCTCAAACTCCTTGTCCAGCTCAGTCTTGCGCTTCGCACGACGCGCTGCCTTCTTGCCCAGCTGCAGCAGCAACAGCAAGGAGCACAGCAGCAGAAGCAGCAGCAGCAGGAGAAACAGCAGCAGTGGAATGGCCATACTTGCAGCTGTAATGCTGAGCAGGTGCAAGTTGGGGCGCTCGCATAGTTGATGGTAAACGCTGATGGTAAACGCAACAACATGCTACCAGTAGAAAGTTGCATGCCAAAACCAATGGCAGTGTTAGGCACAAAGGGTCAAAGCTTGGGTAACTGTTACATCTGTTACATTCCTCGCACCTTCTTGGCTTTGCCGCCTCCTGCGCCCTCACCACCGGCGCTGACAGGCATCACTTGCTCAAAGCGCAGCACCAGCAGGCAGCTGACCACCAAGGGGGGCACGCTGCACTTGCGCGTCTTCACGAGATCAGCGACCAGCTGCACAGCTTCCAGAGATGACTTGCCCTGCAGGAGCAGTGGAACAATAAAAGGTGTCAGGCACATACGAGGTGATAGTAGCCGCAGGTGGTTTGGTGACGACAGCCAGGTACTGTGACAGCTGCACAGCTTTCATGGAAGCCTTGCCCTGCAGCCTGCAACATACTTTGGGGTGTGACAACGGGCCAACGTCGAGTTGGGATATTGCATTCAATCCGCCTGCTTGTGCATGGCTTTGCGCCATGACAGATTTGAATGATGTTGCACCCACCTGTACGTCCTCCTGCAGCAGCTGCCGTATCGCCTCACACGCAGCGCCCTGCACCTGCACGTCAGGCCCCAATGCCCCCAAGGCCAAAACCACTGTCCATAATGTTCCCAAGCTGTTGCTCCAAGCACACCTGCTGAAAGAGACCAGATGCTGGCCCCCACCCACCTGTACATTCGACTGCAGCAGCTGCCGTATGGAATCAACGCAGCGCACTACACATGCACACCTGCCAGGTATCTAAACCGAACATTCATATCTACCTGCACATCCTCCTGCAGCAGTTGCCGTATCGCGTCGCACACAGCGCCCTGCACCTGCACGTCAGGCCCTACCGTCCCCAAAGCTAAACCCATGAAAGGCACACCACATGTTGCACCCACCCACCTGTACGTCCTCCTGCAGCAGCTGCCGTATCGCATCACACGCAGCGCCCTGCACCTGCACGTCAGGCCCCAGCATCATGGGCACCAGAGCTTGCAGCAGGTCACTGCAGTAGTTGAACCCAGGTCTCGCTACCAACAGCTGTCCCATGCAGCGCACAGCAACGCGCTTGGTAGCAAGCATGCTGCTGCCGCTGGGGCCTGCTGCTGCTGCTGCTGCTGCTGGTGCTGTTGATATGGCGGTTGGTTTGGCGGTTGCTGCTGCCAGTAGTGTTTTGAGGTATGCTTGGTAGCCTTTGAGTAGCGCTTGTTCGTAATCGCGCAGCTCCTGCACCTCCTTGCTCACACGCATCTGCATGCACAGTCACACAACACAAAACAGGTTGACTTTTTTTTATAAAATCTCCAGTAGTCGACATGTAAACCACAGCAGTGGCTCACACAAGTGGGCAATGAGGAGCCTGAAACACTTTGTGGATATGCTGTCTGAAGTGCTCTCGTTGATCAAGGCTGCAATGTTGACCAAGACAACCCAACCCACCTCCTGCTCATCTTCAGTCAAGCTCCTGATCCTATAGCCCGGCAGCAAGTCCTTGAACACCGCCAGCAGCGACAGCAGCGCAAGCCGCACGACAAGATCATCCCTGTCAGCAGCACACCCCAGCAGCAGCCGCAGCCCCGGCCCCACATGCTTGTCTGGCTCTGCCAGCAAGTGCTGCGCTGCGAGGGCCATCTGCTGCTTCAGCGCTTCGCGACGCTGCTGTCTGTCTTGCAGGGACATGAGGCTGAGCAACGCAGGGGGCAGGCCGGCTTCTGATGGCAATCCTGCAAGCAGGTAAGCAAACAAGAGCAAGCAGCAGCAGCGAGTGTGAGTGGACTGCTGTGCTGCTGGCTGTCTTGCAGGGACATGAGGCTGAGCAACGCAGGGGGCAGGCCGGCTTCTGATGGCAATCCTGCAAGCAGGCAAGCAAACAAGAGCAAGCAGCAGCAGCGAGTGCGAGTGGTCTGCTGTGCTGCTGGCTGTCTTGCAGGGACATGAGGCTGAGCAACGCAGGGGGCAGGCCGGCTTCTGATGGCAGCCCTGCAAGCAGGCAAGCAAACACGAGCAAGCAGCAGCAGCAGCAAGTGTTAGTGCTTCGCGGCGCTGCTGGCTGTCTTGTACAGACATGAGGCTGAGAAGTGCAGGGGGCAGGCCGGCTTGTAATGGCAGCCCTGCAAGCAGGCAAGAAAACACGAGCGGGTGTTTGGTGTTGGTTAGGCTGCCACGCTGCTGGCTGTCCTGCAAGGACATGAGGCTGAGCAGCGCAGGGGGCAGGCCCGCTTCTGATGGCAGCCCTGCAGACAAGCACGGCCGTAGCAAGCAGAAGCAGCATGTGAGAGTGTAGCAGCAACAGGCTGAGCACCGCAGGATGGAGGCCAGCCTCAGACGGCATTCCTGAAAGCAGGCAAGCAAACGCGAGCGTGTGCTCAGTGGTCTGCCGCGCTGCTGGCTGTCTTGTAGGGATATGAGGCTGAGCAGTGCAGGAGGCAGGCCGGCTTCTGATGGCAATCCTGCAAGAAGGCAAAGCAAGCATGAGCAGGTGTTTTGTGGTTGCCGCGCTGCAGGCTGTTTCGAGAGACATGAAGCTGAGCAGTGCAGGAGGCTGGCCGGTTTCTGATGGCAATCCTGCAAGCAAGCTAGCAATACCAAACACAGGAAGGTGGCAGGTGCTCAGTATTTCACGGTGCTGCTGGTGGTTTGGCAAATCAACATGCTGAGCATGGCACAGGGCGATATGGCTTGGCAGCAAGCCCCACAACCAGAGATGGAACAACAGAAGAGGTAGCAGGAGTCCAGGGCCAACAGCTGCCCTGTACCACTGCAGCCATCACAATCCATACACCAGCAGCAAGCCTCACCCTTCTTGGCTGCAGCCTCTGCAGCCGCTGCTGCTTTTGCCGCCGCCTGCTTCTCCGCTGCTGCTGCGGCGCGCCGCTCTGCTGCCTCTGCAGCTGCTGCCTCCTTTTCCGCTGCTTTCTGCGCCTTTTTGCTCTGCAGCGTGTCTTCAACTTGGATGCCCTCCACATGAACCTTGGCTGCTGTTAGCTGCTGCTTGCGTGTTGCCTGGAAAACAACTTCGCCTGTGGGTGTCTTCACAGGCAGTCCATACTTGCTGGCTTTGGCCACCTGCAAAAGTGGCAGCAAGGGACAGCTGTCAGCATTTGATTGTGTGCCAGGAATGCGAGTGTGGGTCACCAGCAGCTGACTAGCAAGAATCGCTGCAACGTAGATAATCAAAGCCAAGTCAATGAACATGCGTGCTGCAGCTGCAAGCTGATGTGCCACGTGCAGGCAGTGATATAAATGATCGACACTGACGATTCATATTCAAACATAACAAATCACACACCTGCTCAGCAGCCCTGGGCCTGCGTTCATACTCTGCTGCTCCCTCCTCATCAGAGCCTGCTGCTGCTGCTGCTGCTGCTGCCGCTTTCTGCTTGTCCTTTACGGCCCTGCAATCACAAGAGACATTGGAACAAAGGTGTTGAGAAGTCCTACATCGAGGCGCACCCACAACATGCGTCTTTAACTATGGCTATTGGCTGCTGCACCAGCCATGCTGTGCTGCTTCCTGCAAGACAAATCTGCTACACAGTTACCGAACCGTAACTCATCACAAAAAGAACAAGACTGCTGGTTGTGTCATTGCTGCACAACAGCCAGCTACTCGTCCAGATGATGCTGTGACTGCCTGGTGCTGCGGATCTAACAATGCCCAGCTGCACAGGAGGCAAGGAAGCGACAGCAGCACCATCTGCTGCTTTACTGTCAGCTACCGCTTGAAATGGCATTGTCTTCATGCTACGTGTCATTGTCACCACCAGCTCCTGCTGTCACTGCCACTGCCAGCTAATGCTGAACAGGAACCTGTCACTGCCTGTTTTCACTTCCACTTTCAGGTAATGCCTTTTCTATCACTGCCGTCTACTGCTGCCGCTGCCGCTGCCGCTGCCAGCGCCGCTCACTTGTCCAGCTGCTGCGCGTCCAAGTCCCGCAGGAAGCCCAGCTGCGAGCCGTACTGCTGCACAAACTGCACGTCCTCCTCGCCAACATCAAGCCCCTGCTCGTCATCTTCGTCGGAGGCTGGTGGCAGAGGCACATCTTGCTGCTTGCTATGCTGCGGCTTGCCCTGCAGTGGCACACGTGTGACGGCAGCAACAGCAGGAGACGCAGCTGTCAGCCAAGATGGCAGTCAGGTGACCGCAAAGCGAAGCGTAACACAGAGAAGAATGCGTATGTTGAAGGAGAGTGTATCGGATATGCTTGGGCACTTACCTTTGGCCCCTTGCTGAACTTCTTTTTCTTGCTGCTGCTGCTGCTGCTGCCAGCCTGAACTGTCGGGGGCTTACGCTTGTTGCCCATGCTGCGGTTCACTAAATAGATTCCAGGAACATTTTAGATTGTTGTGATCGTGTTTCAAAACACGCTCGAGTGGAAAGAGACGAAGTCCCGCCGTCGGCACGCACTTCCGGTTCGCTACTCGACATGCTGCTGGCACACATGATAACTTCATAGGTTGCTCAGAACCAAGTAAAGCTGCACTGCAGCTGCTGCACAATCGTCATAACTGTCAGTCACTCCAATGAGTAACACATGTACAAACTGCTGTTGGAACGCCCGTGTTTGCCTCCCACAGCTCGCAACGCCATATACAGATGCTGCGAGCGTGATGCAGTTCAAGCGATGGATACAAACTCACAAGTAACGTGCAACACAATGGACTTCAGCAGTAGCCAGGTTGGCGCAAACCTGCTGCCCAGCTTGTACTATTTCCCCAACTACATAACCGAAGCCGAGGAGCAACGGATCATGGGCGAGGTGCACGCATCTCAGGCAAAGTGGGTGCAGGTCAGGACCATACTTGCGTAGAGATCTGCTGCAGCCTGCTTCAATGCAGCATAATTTGTAGTCATGAGTACTGATTATGATCAGCCTGCCAATACTTTGCATGCATGGATACTGGACGTTATGTGAGGCCATCAAGGACTGCAGACGCGGTGCAATGGGCATGTCAACGTGCTAGCAGTGTATATGTGGGCTATGACATTGCATGATTTCCTGCCTAACGCGTGACTTACTGCTCCGGTCTCGAACCTCGTCATTGTATGTTTGCCTCAGCTGTCTGGCAGGCAGCTGCAAAACCACGGCGGCATAGTGCGCAGCAAGGGCCACCTGCAGAAACACCCGACAGCACCATCCACCAAATTTGCATGTCCAGCTCTGCTTGCTCACCCATATGCACCCATGCACTGATGTCGTCGCCTCTCATGCTTCCACTCAACACTGCATCAGCTGTCTGGCAGGCGGCTGCAAAACCACGGCGGCATAGTGCACAGCAAGGGCCACCTGCAGAAACACCCGACAGCACCATCCACCAAATTTGCATGTCCAGCTCTGCTTGCTCACCCATATGCACCCATGCACTGATGTCGTCGCCTCTCATGCTTCCACTCAACACTGCATCAGCTGTCTGGCAGGCGGCTGCAAAACCACGGCGGCATAGTGCACAGCAAGGGCCTCATCCCAGCACCCATCCCACGCTGGCTGGAGCAGCTGTGTGGCCGCGTCCACAGTTTCCTGCTGCCACTGTTTGGGCAGCAGCCGCCCAACCATGTGCTGATCAACTCGTACCAGCCAGGGTGCGGCATCTTGGTGAGGCGCCAGCAGCAGCAGAGCAGCAGAGCAGCAGCAGCAGCAGCCTCCTTGCCTTCATGTGAACTTGTGCCAGCCAGGATGTGGCAACAGCAGCACAACATACAACTACAGTGAAGCTAGGACAGAGCAGTTCATCAGTACAGTGCCTAGCGACAGAGGCAGCAAGCCATGCAGGCCAAGCATGTGGGGTTACTGTGTTGGCTTCCTTGGGCTTATTGCAGTGAGCGCGCACCAGGCTAGCCAGCATCACTCATCTGTACACTCACCTGACATGAACTGATGCATGCTGTGCTGCGATGTGCTTGCAGCCACATGAGGATGGCCCTCTGTACCACCCAGTGGTGTGCATCCTGTCGCTGGGCTCACCAGCAGTGCTGCGCTTCTGGCGAAAGCAGGAAGAAGGTACGAATGCACTGCAGAGAAACTATGCAGGCTGCACGCATGCATACTGTCACTGAGCTTGCCAGAAGTCCATGGCCTCTGTCGCAAGCAGGACAGATGTGCAGCATCAAGAACTGTTCTTCCAGCTCAGCTGTGACTGCTTCTCAGACTGTTGGCCCTGGTGCTCGGCAGCAGCGCTGCGGAAGCAGCAAGGCTGTGTGTCAGCAGACACTGCTTTGTCAGCTCAGACGTGCAATCGTTGGGCGGTGTGCACGTCATCAACACACTTCTGCTGCTGCTGCATGGTTGGCTGCCTCCCCCCACCCCTGAAAGGTGGCACTGGCAATGCGCCTCCTGTTGCGTCACTGCTGGCGATGCCTCGCAGCCTGCTGGTCTTCACCGATGAGGCCTACCACAGCTGCCTCCACGGCATAGAGGAGGTATGAAGGGTTCAGCATCGTCATCATGTCACCCATTCAAGCCATAGCATCAACGCTGGTTGTAGCTGTTCATTAGCAGTGCCCTTTGCACAAGCATGCTCTGCACTCATGGCTAGCTGCTTGGATGCATCCCTCCTTCTTGCCAATGCTTTCTGTGGGGTGACCTCAGAGGAAGCTGCGCCAACACTTGCAAATACCCCAAGCACCAGCACTGAGTTCGAGTTGAGCAAAAGCAGGAAAAGCAAAGCTCTCCTCCTGCTGCTGCAATTGCTGACACACTCGCATCCCTTTGTGCGCTGTGCTGTTGTGCCTGCCAGGTGGCAGAGGAGGTGTTGGATGCGTCTGTAGTCAACCCTGAAGCACTGCAGCAGCAGCAGCAGATGAGCCAGGAACACAACCGGCAACCACAGCAGCAGCAGCAAGAGCAAACAGATCAGCAGCAGCACCACCACCAGCAGGCCATGTGTGCAGACGCAAGCAGCCAACATGCAGCAGCAGGAAGCAGCATAGCGGATGCACAGCAACAGAGCGGCAGCAGCAGTAGAGGTTGCGGCAACGACAGCAGTGGATTGGGCAGCAATGAACTGCTCAACGGCGCAGCTGCGACTGTTAGCAGTGTGGCTCGTCAGGGTGAGCGCATCTCGCTGACCATCAGACGGGTGCTCAAAGTGCACAAGGCGCTGGGGCTGCTCAAGCGGTGACTGGCGTGCTGTACAAAAGGTCAACTGAGAAAGTGTCCTGAACTGCATGTGGTACAAGAGTCTGTCCGAGAGTGCTGCAGCGTTGGTTGACGTGGAATGCTGTTGCCTGTCGTAGCTTTCGCTGCTTTGACAGTAGTTTGTGAAGTCATGTGCCATGTGGAATCCACCAAACTGTTCAGCCACCACTGGCAGTCAATGCATCTGTCCCGGACAAGTTGCAGCACTCAGTGCCAGGCTGGTATGTGAAAGAGCGATTTAAACTTGCTCAGCAATTCAGACGCGCATGTGATCCCCCGGGAGATCAGTGCCACTGATCCAGTGGGCCCACTGGGCGTGGCGCGTAGGTGGCCAGGGATAAGTAATCGTCATGAGAGTGAACGTTTGGTCACCCACATGCCTTCAACAGCTGCGGCAACCTCATACCACAACAGCATGCAGCTGTCAGCAAGCAACCGCGTATATGATGTGCTCTCCAACGATCTGCCAGCACTGCAAACTACTAGCCGTACGGTACTGCAACACATGGCAGCGTCCGCCATCTGGCGTGCACACAGAACAGCAGTGCTTGAATGCAGCCTGCTGAATGGTATACATGCATCTATAACAGTGTACACATCATACGAAGTACAAATCGCACAAGCCGTGGCGAAGCTGTGGCCACAGGTGGGCCCACGACGCACAACTACTAGTAGTAGCCGCTCTCGCCGGAAGAAGTGCACAGGCTGCGACAGCGCAGGCGCAATCAAACCAGCCGGCCACAGTAGATGCAAGCAAGCACAGGCGTTTGCTGGTAGTCAAAACGACAAATCAACTGCCCACGACACTTGGCATGCACGCCCCTGAACCTGGCTTACATAGCAACCCTGCGCTAGCACTGCTGGCAGTCTGGTGAGCTTCGAACTGCAGTCACATTGGTGAGCCGCTGCTGCAGGCTCCCATCTCAACCATCTGCTGGTCAGCCAGCATACTCCAGCTGCTGCTTTGCTTCCGCTGGCTGGCGCTGCCTGCCTCCTTACACCAGCAAGTGCTGCTGCTGCTGCTGCTGCTGCTGCTGCTCTGCAACATTCAAAGTATAGCGATTAGCCGCTCAGCTTGCTCTGCTGCCACCACACTGCAAACAGGGGGATGCCCACGCCAGTGGTCATGATGCCACCGATCCAGGCAGCAACCTTCCAGCGGCGTCCAGGCCACTGCAGCAGCAGCAGCAGTTCATAACAGCAGTTGTTGATGTCACCAGTAAAGAACGCAAACGCCACGACAGAGTACAGGTACAGCAGCTGCGTTGATGGGCATCCACCACAGGACGCCGCCAAAGACTGAATAGCAGTGCTAGTCTGTTGCTGAGACAAGAATTTCTGCACGACATGGCATTGCACGTGCTGGTGTGGGTTCAGCAGTGCAGCACCAAGCCTGTTCTGCTTTGAAGTTGCTGGACCAGGCAGCTGCTACAACCAAGCGGCGCCATCAGCTCCTGGTTCCGTCAAGTCTGACTACTGCATTCTGACAACTACAATGTAGCCACTGCACTGAAGGATTGCTGAGCTGTGCTGTGCAGTGCTGCCTGTCTGCCTCCTGCTGCTGCTGTTCTAGTGCTCTCAATGCTGTAGCAGGCTGCAGCTCCTGAGCACCAGATCTGCCTGATACCGAAACAATACATATGTTGTGCACTCACGTCCTGGAAGTTCAGGTAGTTTGGACCGTGCTCATAATCCTGCAGGCACGAACAGCAACTCATGAAGTGCCGCACCCACAACCCCCCTAGACCCCCAGCAAACCGGCTGACGGGCGTATACAGTCCTCAATGTACTATTTTGCAGACATGTGCCGCTATGCAGCACCTGAGCACCAGCTAGCTCAAGGTGGCAGCACTCACGTAGTGGTAGCGAGGGCCAGCGCTGGTGCGAATGCTCCTGGCAAACTTTGGTGCCTCTCTCTGCACCTCGCGAGCCACTTGACGCAGAGCAGCGGACATCCTGACACGCTAGCAGGTCGAGCGCTTCAGACGTGATCTGTACCGAAGTAGCAAGCAGTATGCCTAGCCGAGAAACCAAACCACCTGATCAAGCACTCTCAAGCTTGTCCGACGATACAGGAGCCCTGTTCACTGGTGTCAGCAGCATAACAAGCTGGGGTTTGCAGAGCGGTGGACTCTCGCTGTATGTAATCCGTTCGATTCATTAAAAGCGACATTCGGCCTGTACAAGGAAGTTACATGGCTGCCCTGCACACTTGTGCAGTACCTAGTGCCACACACTGCTTGCAGGGGCCCTGCAATCTGCTGCAACGTCCTCGCTAGACTTCGCACGGGGTAGCAGGTGACTCTGAACGGCAACCTCCTGGTCAACTGCACTGAGCTGGTGCTGCTCCTACAGCGTTCATGTGCTGCTGCTCCTGCTGGTCAAGCTGCTGGAAGTGCTGCTGTACTGCGTCCAGCATCTGCTCTGTGCCTCCTGTCCACTTCACATCAGCCACCACAAAGCGTTCCGGGTGTGCCGCAACAGCTGCCTCCACAGAGGGCTGCATGCACAGATGCAGCAGCAGTGTAGTTCAGGTGGGTCAAGCACAGGTCAAGCACAGGCAAGCAAAGAAGCAGCAATCTTCTGCAGCACCAGCGCGCATGCCAGCAGCGCTGTCTGGTGCGCACACCATCACTTGCAGTGTGTGCACACGGCTGACGAGGCAATTGTGAGTAGGCTGCTGGCGACACCTGTCCACTATGGCGTTGTCGCCAAGGAGACTCTGTCTTGGTGCCATGCAGCACAAGCTGTTCTGAGCCACGCTCCCCTGACCAAACATGCATGCACACTGTTGTCTGTCTTGAACACACCACATAATGCTGCAGTTCATGGCCATATCAACAGCACTGCACACAAGCCTTCCAAACTCACCGCGCCTAAGCTTGGCAGGAAGGCCTTGCCCACAATCGCAGCCAACTCCAGATCATTGTCATCGTCACACAGCAGCGCGCAGCGGCTCGCGGGAACCCCAAACCTCTGCATAAGGTATGCTGCTGCTCCCTCCTTGCCGCTGGCCTTCGGGTAGAAGTCAGCTATGCCTAGGTTGGTGCTGGTGGCTAGGCAGGCGGGCCGCGCTGCAACTGCGGCTTGCAGCTGCTCCTCCGACTTGTTTGGGGTCTTGGTCAGCCTGGGGGGCACACACAGCATGGAGGCTGACGGTACTCAGTGACACGTTTGGAGCACTTAAAAGATTGTGCTGGAGGTGGGAGGTGCTGGGGCATGCGCGCTTGCAAGACAACCACTCTGCACGCACACGAGGCCACCAACAGCCCGTTTGCTGCATGGTGTGTGGCTGAGCCTCAGCCAGGCGTGCCTTACAGCTGTGTGCTGCGCCGCACCTGAAGAATAATCACAACGACGGCTATCACAGTGAGCAGCAGCACACACCTGAAGGCCGTGCTGTAGCTGTTGGCATCCAGGTTCCAGCCCTCCCTGTACAACTGCCGGTACCAGTCCCACAGCGCACCCTGCGGCAGCAGCAGCAGCAGCAGTACAGCAGAGCCGCATTGCTCGCAACAACAGCCGTACATCAGGCAGGTGCCCAACTCTGATTGTTTTGCTTGCTTTCGCGCTAGGTTGTCCATGGTTCTGCTACTTGTACAAAGAGCAAGCGGTCACCCAGAATCACACACGCTAGCCCTGCATGACAGACTGGGCACAAAACACTGGGCACTAGCAACACGCCTGCAGCATGCAGCTATAACAAAATCCAACAGTTGTTTCTGACCTTCCTGTCCAGTGGTGGCAGTGCGTCTTGATCTGGGGGCCCCGTCACGTCGGCCAGCTGCTGCCGCCACTGCAGGTCCTCCAGCAAAGGACACACTGCAGGCAACATTGCCCACATGGGTTCGTCTAGATCCGCTCTTTGACATGTAAGCTTGTGCTGAGCTGGCACGACACTTGTATGCTACAAAGACGATCTGGCGTTGCCACTGTGTGTGTGTTGTCTGCTCACTTGTGAGGCCTGAGGGGTCCAGTCAGTGCTGCACAACATCCGCTCCTTTCACAACAGCACATAGCAGGCTAGCTGCAGAGTTCAGCTGGTTGATTGGTTGAATGGTGCTGTGCCGCTGGCTGTTGCAGCCTACTGCAGGGATCGGCTGAAGCTGCAGGCTTGGCCCTTGACAGCTATCCTGCTTCTATACAGGGATTCAACATCTGCTAGACACGTAGGCAAACTAGGTATCAACGAATTGGCTGCTCTAGGGATGTGCTGCTGGCTCACTTGTGAGGCCTGAGGGGTCAGGGTACCATATCCTGCCACCTGCACCCGCACCACATCAGACAGTGAGACACGCACACGCTGCAGACACAGTACATTCCAGCAGTGGCGGGCAGAATCTGAGGCTGTTCATCTTGATGCTGTTGTAGCCCAAACAGGGAGGCCTGACTCCAGGTTTGAGCAGCATGTAGCAACTACAGCTGGCATCATTTTTCAGCTGCAATGCAGGTTTAGTTGCTGGTTGTAACCTGTGAGTGAGTGCAACGTGTCAGGAATGAGCCTGCCAGCTTGACATGGAAGGTTCATGTGCAATGCAGCTCTGCCCAGTGAGCAACATGCCGCTGCAATGGACTTGACCTCAATCTGGCGTCCGTCAAGGAAGCAAAGAGCATTTGCTCACCATTCTCTGCTATGATGGCATCTGCTGCAGGCAGGTAGGGCAGCCGCTGCAGCACTGTTGACGTGCGTGCGCCTGAGATGATGATCACGGCAGTGCCCGACTTGCGCAGCTGCGCTGCCTTTGCCAGGCTGGCCTGAGAGATGATGCCCTGCGGCACACCGTGTGGCACATCTCACGTCTTGCATTCTGTTTGACCATGATGCTTGGCACTGGAGGATAGAATAACACCTTGAATGCATCAAAGCTGCTGGGTAGTGGGTTTGTCCAACCTGTTGTTTGCGGGTGACACTGCTGTGGCGAGTGAGACTTGTAGCAGGCAACTGCTGCAGGTCACAGGTGGTGCGCCACTCACCAAGCGTCCTGTGCTCGACTGAGGCAGCAGCAGAAGCTCTCCAACAATCTGCAATGGTGGAGTCAACAGTGCTTCAGCTGGAGTCCCTGAGTGCCTCTGCTGCTGCTGCTGCTGGTGGTGCTTTTGGTACTGGTGCGCTACCAACTGATGAGCACACCTCCTGCAGCTGTGCTGGGTCGTCCAGGTAGTGCACTAGCGTTCCATCTATATCTGAGAAGCAGATGTTCCGGAATGAGGCAGAGGACATCGCAGAATAGGGATGGATCGCAGCGCAAGAGCAAGTGCCCTGGAGGATACAACTGTTTGCCAGGCGGTGTCCAGCAATGTGTTTTCCACGTCGAGCTAAACACGGGATCGTTGTTCAGGGCTTTTCAGGCAACGTGAAACAATTAAACGAGCGCGCTGCTACTTGCAGGTTGTGGAGTGACAGAGTTTGTCAGGGCTCAGGTGATCGAGTGAGTGAGCGAGCAGAGTTCAAATCACCACGTGCTTGTGTGATTTCGTTGCAGCTTCTGCGCACCATTCGTCACGGATGCTCATCCGTGGGCTCGTGCATCTGCTCAAGCAGCAGCTGCTGTACTGCACACCCAAACCCTTGCAACCATTCAAACCTGTAGCCCAACCACCATAGCCCGCGAATCCGTCACTCTTATACTTTTAGCCCACAGTCTGTGCTGTCTGTTCCGCGACGGCACAATGCTGCAACGGCATTGTATTGATCGACACATATATATATGCAGCAGCTCGTGCCCATCTGTGCAGCGGCACCTAGCCAGGCAGCACCAGCAGCGCAGGACAGCTCAGCACCAGTGCCAGCAGCAGCTCCAGCGCAGAAGATGCAGAACCCCTAACAGCTTATTCGACGACAAGATTGAAGCAGCACCTCCCACCTCACCAGACCCAGCACTGGTCAATGAAGGTAACACATACAGCAGCAACGACATGCAACGCACACATGAAAACCCTAGTCACCTTCCTGCTATATTCTGCCGCTGGTGCCCTAGCACCGTACCGTGACAACCACCGAATGTGGTCCTGAACACTCTGCTGCGCCTCACTTCTGTGTGTGCTTGACGCTCCGCAACAGACCTGCTGCCCACTCCTGCCAGCAAGCGCACGTTTGCTGCTGCCAACTTTGCTGCGCTGTGGGTGACCCTGGTCATCAGCATCACCACATACTACCTGGCAGCAAGCCTCGTGGACATGGGTGAGCAGCAGCAGCAGCCACAGCAGCAGCCACAGCCACAGCTGCGCGACAGGTACACAGCTCTTGACAGCGCAACGCACCTGAAGCAAGCATCAGTGCACCTGCATTTGAAGCGGGAAGAGCCGCACAGAAAGCGTGTAGTGGTAGACAGCAACAGCAGCAGCAGAAGCAGGAGCATGCAGCTGCAGGCAGCGTACACCGCATGAATAAATGCATATCAGCTGTAAGGTGCTGCTGCTGCTGCAGGCATGAGCTGGTGGCAGGGCGTGTTGACTGTGTTCTTTGGCAACGTGCTCACGCTGGTGCCCATGGTACTCAACGCACACCCAGGCACAAAGTACGGGGTGCGTGCAGTGCCAGCTGCAGCAGCAGCCAGGATGCATTGGCAGCTGGGATCATGCATTGGTATCAGCTGCAAAACAAGCCTGCAATGCACCTGGGCAGCGCTGCTCTCAGCTGCTGCGGCTGTGCTTCTTGGATGCATGCCAGAACCTACCAGAACCTGCCTCTCTTTCAAGTGTCAGGTGATGGCAGCACACGCAAGCTTGCAGCTTCAGAAACAGCGAGTGTCTCATAGGACAGAGTGCGACTCAAAACTGGTGTAAGGAGCTCAAGTTCTTTCAGCATGTGTGCAGCTCACCTGTATACATGTCTAATGTCCTGCCTGCCTGTGGTCAAACACTGCTGCTGCTGCTGTTGCTGCGCAGATCCCGTTCCCTGTGCTAGCCAGAGCCAGCTTCGGAATCAAGGGATCCAACCTACCGTCCCTGTCACGAGCCCTGGTTGCTTGCGGCTGGTTTGGCATTCAGACATGGATCGGTGGCAGCAGCATTCACCAGATGCTGCAGGCAGTAACCAACAGCAGCCTCACATCAAGCAGCAGCAGCAGTGCTGTGATATCTTGGCTGGGTATCACGGGGCCGCAGCTGGGCTGCTTTCTGGCATTTTGGGTGCTGCAAGTGGCGATCATAGTGCGGGGCATCGACTGCATCAAAGAGGTGGAAAAGTACAGCGCGCCAATACTGGTGGGACTGGCTGCTGCCCTGCTGATCTGGTAAGCGAGTTGCTGCTGCTGCTGCTGATATTCTGCCTCTGACTCCTGGAACCAGACATCACAGCACCAAACTTGGAGCCCTATAACAGGCAGAACTTGTGCATAGATGCCCTAGTGACGCCACCTGTCTCCTTCGTTCCCACTTATGCTCAACTGCATCCTGTGTTCTGCACTGCAGGGCTGTTACAACGGCTGGCGGGTTAGGCCCCATGCTGTCAGCACCGTCGCAGTTTGGTTCTGGCATGCCGCTTGAAGGCAAGTTCTGGCAGGTGGCAGTGCCTGCTGTCACAGCCAATGTGGGCTACTGGGCCACGCTGTCACTCAACATACCAGACTTCAGCAGGTGAGAGCATTGCCGGTGCTGCTTGCTGTTCGGTTTGGCACCCACAACACCTGTGGCAACGTAGCTTGCATTACCTCGTTGCACATGGCATCAGTGAGTTGCGGGTGTCACTTCAAGTATCCTGACATGTTGATGGCTGCGTGACTTACGCAAGCAGGAGTCGGACTCCTGCTTGCATATGAATGCTGCACTTGTTGTGTGTGCTGTGTGTGGCGTGTGTGCTGTGTGTGGCTGACAAAGGTCATCCGTACTAGGACAGAACAAACGAGGAATGTTACACGCAGCAACGCGATGTCACACGCAGCCCCCCCCTCCAAACCACAACCCCCTCAACCCGTGCATCAGGATCGTCATCATCATGTTACTCATTCAAGCAATAGCATGAACACCATCGGCCCCATGCCTAACTGGAACTGAAAGCTATGCTGGCATATTCAGGACACCTCTGCAGTTGCAATGTGCTGCGTGACTCGATCTTGGGCTGCTAAGGGCCTGATGCATCTCGCAACCAATGCACGCCACGTGCAATATCTGCCAGATATCTGCAATATCTGTGCATAAAATTTTTGTAGGGACGCAATGGGGGACACCCTGTTCAGTGCAGGAGGACGCCCAGGGGACAACGCACAAAGCCTCGCGAGTAGTCCCCGGGAATGGCAAGGGCAATGCGTAATGTTTACCGTTGCTAAGGACTGCTGGATATATGTTGCACTTGGGCAATTTAAGCACCCTGCAGCTGTCCTGCAGGCTGATTACACGCAGTTGTCAATGGGGCGGATGTACGGTGCACGACCTCGTACATGCTGACAGATGAGAGCTGACTGTTTTCAAAGTAAAACGGTATCTGAGCATGTACAACATGCAACCTCCCCAGTTACATCACAGAACGAGCATGCCATGCACAGAAGGCGCTTCTGAAGCCGCAGCTGGCAGCAACCGCAATGCAAGCAGCTACACTGCCCAGTTGCCAGGATGCAGAGTTGGACTGGGCCAGCCTGGCACACACCCCTTGTATTCAAGTAACAACAACGCTACTTTTGTAACCACATTGGGCAGTAATCAACCGTCAATCATATAATGGCACCGCTTCCATGGTGATCACATCGATGAAAACCTGAACACCTTGCCCCCTGTTGGGGCCCACCATCAGCCAGTAGTTTCAAACAAACAATCTGCAACTGGCTTGTGAGCTGATGCAGACAAAGCTGACCATTTACAAGTGTAGCACCCATTGCACAACATTAGTATATGGCATGCAAGTATACCATGCATAACAGCCAGGGAGGCTGCAGGCTTCAAGCCACCATGTCAACCACCTGTGAATGGTTGCAGAATACAGTCATTGCAATGAGATTCAGCGCATGCAGCAGTGCGTCACTCACAGGCTGTGCTGCTGCAGATTATGGCTGTACATAACCCAAACGCAGTCAGCATGCTTGACACCAAATATGGTACAAGAGACTACAAACTCGCCGTCGTATCCTCAACTGACAGCCGGCGGCTGCAGCTGCAAGTCAGGCCAATCCACCTTGCTTTCCAGACACATCATGTGCGGCTGCAGCAGCAGCTGGCTTGCATGTCAACTTGCAAGTACCCTGCGCAGTTTTGCGCTGGTCCTGCGGAACTTTTTGAAAAAGCAGACGACAATCAGGACAGCGCAAGTGATGATGAAGCATGCATTGATGGCAAGTGCGAATGCAGCAACCGCCCCTTGAGCAATCACCGACTTGTCTGACCCCAGCAAGCCCCCTGCAGGCTCAACAAACATCAGCAATGCCACAAAGACATCAAGCAGCAGGCAGCAGACTGCTGCAACGTGGACGACGTGCAACACGTGAGATGCATATGGCCGAACCGCCTGCAGCAGCTGCCCAACAATAAGATGGTTTGAACTAGAATCACAGCCTCATACCCATATGCATGTGTGCGGTACAAGTGGTACAAATGGCCGTGCCGAGCCCGGAAGCTAGTGCATCTCATCTTGCTCTTGTTGCGCCACAGACCCAGAAAAAGCCCAAGCGGAGCTGCACATCATAGAACCAAGCATGGAATGACGATAACAAAAACCCATATCCTGTGGTACCCGTGGTAGCAAGCTTGCGCCATGTCTTGCACCCACCACAGTGGCTGCGACAGGGTTGGATCCACGACGCTGAGACATTGGAAGGAGCTAAACACAGCTGTGACCCACATCGGAAAAGTGAAGAACGCAGACACAAGCAGCACTACGGGAAACAAACCCGCGCGCTTCTGCCGGCAGCAGCAGCAGGTATAGATGCTCCAAAACACAGCCAGCTCAGTCACGGTCACAATGCCAGGCATGCAGAGGTAAATCAGCTGTTTGGCAACAGCAGATGGAATGGGTGAGCCTTTTAGAACACACTCTAAAGGTGCTGTTGCCCATGCGAGGGCTTGGCCTGTAGCGCCAGCAAACACCCAGTCAGACACAGACATAAGCGCAAGCAGCGCAGGCGGCCACGGCACGGGCAGGCTGCCTACGATGAACAGATGCTGCAGGAACAATGCAAGCAGCTTGAGAACATTTCCAGCACCCAAACCCTCACTGCTTGCAGGGTCTTTGCGATTGGACACAATGGTAAGCTGAATGGACGCCCCAGTTAATAGCAGCAGCACCACAATTGATGCACCAAAGACACAAACGGCACGGCCTACTGACGCACACTTTGTGCACTTGAATGGCTTTGCCAACGCATAGCCTGGGCTGCAGCTGCCGCACACAACTCCCTCGTGGCCGGCAGCACAAGTGCCATACTGCAAGCATGCTGCTGCTGTTGGGCAGTTGACAACTTGCGTGGACTTGTTAGAGGCGCGCCAGTAACCCTGGTTCGGCAGGATCGCATCGCCCCCTGGGCACTGCAATCACGTGGCAGGCAGCGGCAAACGGCACACGCAAGCATGCGCCTAAGTGGCTGAAGCACTCCCTTTTCAGATAGCAGCATACGTATGTATGGGAGTTTCTGGCGATGGCATGCAGATTACCTGAAGTGTCTGCGTGGGCCTTCAGCAAAGTAACACTACTGCTTGCATTCATGCAACATAAGTAGCATAGTGTGCAGCACTTGTAGAGTACTCCACACCAGTGCAGCAATGCTGATGCTCAGTGACCGAGTATATGCTGCTGTGATGAGTCACTGCATTGCGTCGGCAGCTGAAACCCACCTGTGCGTTTGCAGGGCAGGGCAGGCATGTGTCTGTTGGGGCCTGCAAGCTGTACGTTGACGGCAGGCACTTGAGGCAGACCCCACGCGTGGCACCAAAGAACTCTCCGTTGGAACATCGAGATGCATTGACGTGCACCCAATTCACCGTGTCGCTGATAGCTGCAATGTTGGAATCTGTGATGTTCAGGCCTCCTCCCATGCTGGAGTAATACTCCATATACTATATGTCCCAGCCACCCTGCACTGCTTCGTTGCCAACGAAGGTGCAGTTGCTGATGCTTGTGCTGGCACCATGCATAGCAATGGCACCACCTTCGTCTGCGCTGTTGTTTCTGAATGTGCAACCCACAAAGTCTATAGATGTATGAGCCAAAGCACCTGATTGAGCATCACCATATGCCAGAACAGCGCCCCAAAAACCAGAGCGAAATGTTGCAAGAGCGGCAGTCCCATCACTGGTTTCATCCAACGATGGAGCCCTGTTGGAATCAAATAAACACTCAGAGAAGTGTGCACGGCCACCCATCACAGTCAATGCACCACCATACAACACACCAGTGTTGTTTGTGAAGTTTGTTCCCTCAAATACGCCTCGCACATAGCTCACTATGCCCCACATGCCGTGCGCTACAAAACCACGCTTCACAAGAACTGCATATGCAATTACAACGGGCACCATTACGCGCTCAAACTGTGGTTCAACCAAGCTGATGGTTGCTCCCATCCCTTCGTCAGCGAAAACAGCTGGCTGTACTTGGAAAAATGTCACATTGTTCGCTTTTGCGAAGGCTTCACGCTGTTGTTGTGAGTCAAACACTGATAATATTGACTCAACATTAGTAATCTGTGGACGGACAAATGTTACCGCTGTGCCATTGCACAACCGCACCAAATTGTCAAGCTTGGAAGTACAGCTGAAGTTGTTGCTGGTCAGGGCGGCCTGACCTGCCTGCATCAGCTGCAGCAGGCTAGGAATGGGGGCAACTTCCACACCTGTGAACCGCGGTACAAACGGTGCAAGCATAGGGTGCACTGCAATCTTCAGTGCCGGGCCAGTGCATGCCAGCTGCATCCGGGCAACGCTTGTACCATACAGCGCAGTCTCTGTGATGTTGTTGCCTCCTTTGATGACAAGAGAAGCATCCTCAAAGAAACCAGCAATGGTTGCATCGTTCAGCTCTGGCTGGGCAGCAGCCAAAGCACAGAACAGGGCAGCAAGCATAATCACCCATCTGCGCATGGCTGCACCCGGTCTTGGGGGACGCATGCTGGCACCAAGCAGCATATCAAACGTCTTCAGACCCCTACAGCAGCATTGCAGCGGCGGCACAACTTGTTGCAACACACAGGAACTGGGACGCCAGCAGTACAGAGGTTTCGCTCACTGAACGATGGTGTGTCTGCGTAACCAACACAGTTTGCGAGGGCAGAAAGAAGTTGCTGCTGTTGTTGTGGCAATCACAGCATGTTGTTCACTGTCACTCTAGATCTATTCCAACGACTCTGTGACACTGAACATCAGCAACGCGCTACCAACTGCCCAGTCTTTACATACAACAGGCATGCTTGTTTAAGCTGAATATTGGCCTGCTTAGCAGTCACTAGCTGCACTGAACAAGCAGACTGGTGGAGCTGCGCTCAGCTTGGTATCAGACGTGCTGATCTGTGCTGGCTGCAGGGTGCCCCAAATGCAGCAGAAACTATTGCCGCTATTATCTCGAAAATTGTAAACAGTCTTTTACCCGGTTGAAGGTTTGGTGGTCGATCGCAGCGCTTGCAGAGTTCACGGTCACTTTGCTGCTCAGGTCAGCCGTACACGTGCTGTCAAGTCGTGATTTCGAGGCCTTACGGCGCCGTAATTGCAAATTAATTTGCATAGAACGACTTGCTCTGTGTGCAGAGGGGATAAATGCAACTGAGCAGGCCGAGGGGTCACCCTCGGTTGCAGTGAACATTCAACTGGCCCGAGGGATGCAGCTGCGGAGCTGTGACAGGTGCCATTGTAGATCGTTTTGACCGAGGCAGCCTCGGCCTGCAGCACGCGCTGCTTTGGATTTGAACTCGACTCGAGCTGGAGTCGAGCGTGGATTCGCGAGTCTGGAATCCCGGGTGGCCCTACCCGCAGGCCCAGTGTACAAGGGCCCAGGAGCAGCTGTTTTTTAGTAACCTCGGCGTTCAACAGCGCTACATGCATGCGCTGTGAGGATGGTAAAACCATCCTTCTCTCCCAGCTGCAGTGCAGCACATGTCATGCTGACTGGTGGGCAGTGGGGTCTCAGGTCTAGAGATCTCACAACAAATGACACTGCCTTGTTACTTGAGTGCTGCTCGTTGGTTTTACAACAAGTGACACACGCATTGCACTTTTGGTGATGCACACAGCTTCGTTAGAAGAGCAGGCCTTGTTATGCAAAGCTACGTTACCAAGTTGCTGCCAGCAATGCGGCACGTGACACATCATTGCAATAACGATAATGACGTGCTAAGAAACTAGTGCTAAGTCTTTCAGTCACTCACACGCTTCACGGCGTTTGGCTGCTGGGAGATGATCTCAGCAGCAACGCAGCAACAACCGTACGTGCAGCGCGCGCCGCAGCACTCTCATCTCACAAACTTCTTCACACAGCACAGCATTTTCCCTGCCTGTGCTGTGCCAGCCTGCAGGCCAGCTGACAGCCGCGCCGCATGTAATCTGAATGCTGACAAATTGGCTCAGCATGCTGCCAGTGCTGCATTTATGTGATTATCGCTTTGAAAGTGCATGCAGCCGCTGGCCCAAGGCTGGGCCGGCAGGCGCCGCGTGCCGCACTGTCGCTGTACCTACAACTGCAAGTCAGGCCAATGACCACAGCTGCATGCCATCATCATCATGTTCAAGCCATAGCATCAACCTGCATGCCATGCAGTAACTTGATCATCAGCACCAGCTGCAGCAGCAGAGGCGCCTAATCAGCAAGGTGCTGCTGCCGTACACCACACAAGCTGTTGTTTGACGGAGAACCCCCGGGTGCCCATCAGATACAGGGCCACTGTATCTGACTCAGATGTACCAGTGGTACAGAAACGTTTTCCAATCATTGCTTGTATACACGCGCCTGTCTTGTACTTCAACCTGGCCTGTCGCTTTTACAACTGCGCTTTCCACAGAGTGCATGCTCTGAATGCCATGCTCTGTACCATATACACAAGGTTGCTATGCAAGTTGTTGCACCACTGTGCTGTTGTGCTGTATGTGGCGTGCAGGTATGCTGTGAGCCAGAGGGCGCAGCTGTTGGGCCAGGCTGCTGGCCTGCCTCCCTTCATGGCCCTCTTCTCATTCATAGGTGCGCTGGCAGCAGCAAAGTAACAGCAGCCAGGCGCATGTGTCTTTGTTTTTGTTCTGGCATCGCCAGTGCACCACCAGAGTGCCATATCAATCAAGGCGCAACTGCAGCTGTTGTGTTGGTGCAGTGCCAGCTACTTAGTGATAACTCCCTGGTTCTATACATCACGCTGCTGTCCATCACAGCAGCCTGGCACTGCCAACAGCGTCACCCCTGAGTGACACGTGAAACGGGGTGAAATATTGTGTCATGTTGTTGACCAAGTGCATCTCAATGCCCTTTTGCTTCTCCTGTCTGCATGTGGTCTGTTGCGTGCTGTAGGCCTGGCACTGACACGCGCAACTGCTGTGTCACATGGCATGCCTGTGGTTGATCCAGTGCAGCTGCCGACTGGCAAAACACAGGGTATCACCTTCTGGTTGCTTACTGTCCTGATGTGATGCTGCGCTGCAGGCCTTGTTGTTGCAAGCGCCACGGTGGTCATGTATGGTGCGCCTGTGGTTGACCCAGTGCAGCTGCCTGCTGGCAACACACAGAGTATCACCTTCTGGCCGCTAAATGTTTGGATCTATTGCTGTGCTGCAGGCCTTGCTGTAACAAGCGCCACAGTAGTCATCTATGGCGCGCCTGTGGTTGAACCAGTGCAGGTGCTGAGCCACATGAAGCAGCCCTTGGCAGTCTGCGTGTCACTGTTTGGTGAGCAAGCGAGGCATTGTCATGCATGAATCTGTTGCTGTGGTTGCTTAGCAGCTTGCTCTGATAATAAGTAGCAGCAGCATATGCCGTCAAGGCGTGCAGCGCGCGTGTGCACCTGCGCGTGCAACAGAGCAGACTCGCTTAAGTCGCATGACGCATGCCATCTGTTTCAGCGCAGCTGCCGCTGTATGCTTGCTGTCCCCCTGCAGGAATTTGGAAGTGGCTCCATTTCTGGGTTCACCTCTTGCTAGACTGGTTGATTGTCCCACTGCCCCTGCTGCAGATCTGCCATCATTTTTCAGCTTGGCACAGAGGTGATTTCAAGTAGATTTCAAGTAGGCAGCTCACAGTACGTGTGTCTATGCTGTGATTGCTGTCTTCAGGCCTCATCCTAGCAACACTGACCACCAACATTGCAGCCAACGTTGTGGCGCCAGCAAACGCCATCGTCAATCTGGCACCTCGCACCATCACCTTCACTACAGGCGGTATCATAACAGGTGGGGGCATTTTGATGGCTGATTCACACGCGTGCAAGGACACAATGATGATGTGGTGCCCAATGAGCCTGTCATTGGCCTGAAAACGGGCGATGTTGGTGTAGCATCCAAACTGTGATGTGTTGCTGATGCGTTTACAGTTGTTGCAGGTGGGTCTGCAATACATTCACGAGCAGCACAAGCGTATGTCCTGCACAGCAGAGCAATGTGCAGTTGTGAGAAGCCTGAGTTGCCTGCTGGTGCAGTTTTTGCAGGCATCCAAATGTTCTGTAACACATCCGTGTGCGCATGTACAGGTGCTATTGCTGCTGGGCCTGTATGTGATGCTTTGAAAGCTGATGATCAGCGGCGGCGGCTGTGACAACTGCTTAGCGCCAACAACTCAACCATCCAATCATAAAAGTGGCTGCCCCATACTGCGCTTATGTGTATCTGCCCTACAGCCCTGCTGGGTCTCTGCGTCATGCCCTGGAAGCTGATGAGCAGCAGCGGCGGCTTTGTCAACTGGCTGGTGGCGTACAGTGCCCTGCTGGGCCCTGTGGTGGGTGTGGTGCTGGCTGACTACTACCTGGTGCGGGCGAGGAGGCTGAGCATTGACGACCTCTACTCGATGTCAACAAATGGCCAGTACTGGTATCAGGTAGGAGCTGCTGGTTGTAATGCCATTGGATGACAGCAGACAGGGCTACCCATGTTTTGCACTAGGCGCAGCTGCAGCTGGCTGCATGCAGCATATAACCACAGCGTGAATCGCACGGCGCATGGGGCGGTGGCTGAGTACAAGGCCTCTATACTTCATGTCACCAAATGGACGTGACGGTGTGTCATAGTTTAGAGACGCTTCTGGCAGCCGCTTGCAAACTAGCGTCCCCGCACAAACATGGTACTTTCCCGCCCATGCGGCCCCTCCAAAGTGTGGCGCCTGGCACCTGTCCTCTCCTCCGTCCACCCCCCCCCCCCTATCTTGGCCGCCCCACATAATTGAAAACTATGCCATCATAATCAGCACATTGTTGGTTGTAACGGTGTTGCTGTCTCATGTGCCGCTGGCGTGCAGGGTGGCTACAACATCGCAGCGCTTGTGGCAGTGGTTGCTGGCGTGCTGCCCTGCCTGCCAGGGCTGCTTGCTTCAGTGGGCCTGGCTGGCAGCCCTGGGCTGGTGTTTAGCGCCGTCTATGACTGCGCGTGGTTTGTTGGCGTGGCGGTTTCGACAGTGGTGTACTGCGGCTGCATGGGGCTGAGCAGCGGACGTGTTGCAGGGGCAGGTGGCGGGTCTGCTGACTTAGCTGCGAGCTGAGCTTCAGTCACTGGTTATTGGTGGTGCCAGCATGCTCTGCATGGCTGAGCCATCACGGCATGGCATCATGAGGGCCGCAGGATGTATATCTTACTTTGCATATTATGCGTCCTAATGCCTGCACAGCATGTGCTGTACAGCAGTAGTCACCATTGGATGGCACACTGGTGTTTGTAACATTATTCCGAGTTTCAACTTGAAACTGAATTGAATCTCAGTTCACATCAAGAGTCGAGCAATTGATAGTGAGAATTACCATGGGGTGCGGCAGCAGGCTGCTGCGCCGCGGCGTGCAGTTCCATTGCAGCTGACAGCTGCTTGAAGAAATCCAACTTGGATGGCAAGTTGCCGCAACGCCATAAGCCTGTGGAGCAGGTGCATCGAGCACCTCCTGGGCTGCTGCACAGCGCACAGCAACGCCTAGCAGGCCTGCAGGTTGCTGCAGATGATCTGCACAGCAATGCTACCGCTGCCAGAACTTGGACCAGGACAGAAACCCATAATACTTCTGGCTCGCCAGCCCCTTGGGTGTAGCTGGGTCACCCTCAAAGCCGTACGGCTGCTGCTGCGCCAGCCGCTCCCTTGCTGCTGCCTGGATCACTGCCAGCTTCTGCAGGCCTGTGGAGTTGCTGGGGCATGCCCCTGACAGTATGCAGGTGGCTGCAATGCCAGCGACGTGCGGCGCTGATTGGCTGGTGCCTGAGAGCTCCCTACATGGTGCAGATTTTGTTACACAGGTTAGGTGCTTGGCAGTAATCCAGGCTAGGAAATGTGAGTGCAGTAGTATGCCAAACCTTGTTGTGGTTGATAGAGCACAGTAATCTTGACAGGTGGAACACGAGGCTGCTAGATGCTGCAGGTGCTAGATGCTGCAGGTGCTAGATGCTGCTGCTGCTGCTGCTGCAGGAGATAGCGGTGCGCGCTTCGTCTGTGATGATGTTGATGACTGTCAATTGCACAATGCCGCATATATGACTTACAGGTGATGTCACAGCAGCAAGATCTGTAACAAACCAAGCTGTCTGTACTTAAACTGTCATTGACCGCACCTGTAGCGCGAGCTCTCTCGCTGGATTGATATGGTGCTCAGCACACCACTGCCAGGTGCCGCAATTACGCGCGCCTTTTGCGCATCAGAAGCATCAGCCGGCAGGAAGTTGGTGAATGCTGAGGGTGCTCCTGAGCTAGGGTCGACTGCCGTCACTGCTGCTACAGTACGGCAGGCGGCTGGTAGGTAGTTGAGCAGGGATTCCTGGTAGTTGCCAGCGGCCGCCACAACAACAATGCCTGCAAGGGATATGCATATGAAAGGAGGGGGCAAACGAAGGTGGCAGCATGCATATTGGCTGGCAGGTAGTTGGGGTTCCTGGTAGTTGCCAGCAGCCGCCACAACATGGATGCCTGCAGGGGATGTGCATGGTGAGATGGGGTATGACAACACAGCACCTGTGTCTGATGCCTCCCGAATGACATATACCATAGCGCACCCACCCATACACCAAGCACTGCAACTTGTGTTGAACAACGGCAGAAAACCCCCACACAAACAAGCATGCAGGCTTGCTCCTCCGCACCTGCATCTGATGCCTCCTGGAAGACCTGGCACACTATTTGCAGCGTGTCCTGGTAATCCTCCGCCTGTGATGACACGTATGTGGCTATGCTCAGGTTGATGACCTGGCATCACAGGCAGCAGAAACATGGAGCAATCCATAACATTGGTGATAACCTTGTCAGCAAGAAGCACTGTTGTGAAATAAACGTAGCAATCCTCCGGTTGATGACCAACATGGGAAAGGCGGCAGCAGTAGCAGCAATGCAGCAGCAGTGCAGCAGATGTGCAGCAGCCGGGCATCAAAGGAAGGGTGCCATGCTTGACAGCCAAGCAAGAGCAGGCGTGTAGGCATTGCTTGCATTTGTTTGTTCTGCACATGTCAAACATGCACTGTGCGAGGCGGCTGGCCGCAAAACTTTGTCTCATGCAACTGCTGCAAGCTCAGCAGCAATCCCTGCATTGTCCTTGTGTGTCACTTTGCATCATACAGCCCCTGCTGTGGCCTTCTCCACTTCTCAGCAGTAATCCCAGCTGTGCCGTTCTGTCATCCTCAGCTGTAATCCCTGCTGTGTCCTTTTGTCGCCCCCCTTCCCCCCACCTTGATATTGAGTGCCTGGCCTTCTTTCCCAGCTGCCCACTTTACTGCATCAAGAGCGTCTGACAGTGAACCTGCAGGCATATGTAGCCACATCAACACAGGAGCACAGCAGCACAGCAGCAGTTAAACGCTGCAGACAGCTGACAAGCTGTGGTGCACGTGATGATGTCAATTTGCTGCTGTTCCACGAGCATAGGCCAGTTGCGGTTGAGCAATGTGGCTGCTGCTGCCCACAGTTCAGCAAGCATTGCATTGAAACATGGTCCAGCAGCAGAAGGAGCAGCAGCTGCTGAAGCGGCAGAAGCAGCAGCAGCAGCATGCACGCACCTTGACCGCTGCCATCCAGCACCTTCAGTGAGTAGACTGACACACTTGGCGCAACACCCACAACACCTGCACATTCCAAACAGCACGCAACAAGTATATTCACAGCCTCTCCTGCATCAGTGTCAACTGAGGTGCAAATGTTAGCCGATCAGGCGACAATGCATGCCAACCATCCGGTGATGGCTACAGTGGCTATTACTTGAATCCTTTTCCGGCTTCAGTCCCATCATGATGGCATTGCGCTGCTGTGCTCACCTGCGCCATTGTTGCGGGCACCAATGATGCCAGCCAGGTGTGTACCTGCAAGACACACAGTTGTACAACAGGAGGTAGTATCGCATTACGTTATGCTACTCTACACAACATGCGCCATTTATCCAAGAGCGGGCATCCCAACGTCCCAGACTTTGCAATAGAAACAGGCCAACGAGAGGCTCATTCAGCAAGTAAAAGGCATGCTGGCACAGCAGTACGTATATCTCTCCAAGTCACCAGACATCCGCAACACAAGCACATCAAGCAGTCAACCCTTATTCAACATACCATGCCCATAAAAGTCAACGCCAGCGTCCACCATGTCACCAGGCCGCTTGTTGGACGGCTCAACTACCCACGTCTGCCCACCAGCATATGCCAGGTCAGGGTGTGTGGAGTCAACACCAGAGTCACACAGTGCTACTGTCACCTGCAGCACCATCACCAGCAGCGGCAGCAGCAGCAGTCAGCGTCTTGCATGGATTCGCGGTTGGGATGTGTGGAGTCAACACCAGAATCGCACACTGCTACCGTCACCTGCAGCCCCATCGCAGCAGCAGCGTCAGCAGCAGCATTCAGCTTTGTGCAGGGATCAGTGGACGGGCTGCTGTGGCGTCAAAAGTATTGAAACACACTGCAACCTACAGCAGCAGCAGCAGCAACAGCAGCATAAGCAACTGCGCGTATGCATGCTGCATATAGGCACATGGTTCGACACAAACAGCAGCGGCAACAGAAACACATGACTGCATTTAGCCACATACAATGTGCCACGGTTGTGCAGGCATGGAGCTGAGCTGTGGTGAGTTCATCCTGACTGCTGTGCCTGCCAAGTGCGGTGTGTTTACTATCAATCCTACCTGCTGCTTCTTGTCAGTCATGAGGCCGCCAGTCACTGGCACTGCATTCGCAGTAGCTCCCTCAATAAACCCTACCCCTGATGGAATCTGCTCCCCTGCTGCTAATGCCTCTTGTGGCAGCAGCCCCGCCAGCGGTGGCACTGCCGCACCCAAATTTGAGTTCAAATCATTCGAAACTGGCGGTAACACAGTGCGCCGGCGCCTTCTGCGGTTGGCTGGGCCAGGGTTTACTGGGTTGGTCGTTGTGAAGGGTTTAACGGCACCTCCAGCTGCATCCTTCACAACAGCGCCATGTGCTGGCTGGTCAAATGCTCCGCGTGTGCTGCTGTCATCTTGGGGCAGCGGTTGGAGCTCGTTGTCATCGTAGAACTGGTGGTCATATGGCTGGTCATATGCTAGCTCTGGCGGTGACCGCCGCTGCTGCTGCTGCTGCTGCTGCTGTTGGTCTGCTGCAGCTTGCTGTTGCTGGCCAGACCCCTGCTGCTGCTGCTGCTGTTGATCTTGTGGCGCTTGCCCACCTGCTGCTGTAGCAGTCTCATTGCTGCTGCTGCTACTGCTGGTGGTATCAGTGTTGCAGATCACAGTAGGCAAGGTTGGGGCAAACCTTGGTGCCCTGCCACAGCTACCAAACCACTGCCTAGTACGACCTCGAGTCAACCCCTCAGCATAGGCAATGCAAGGCGTACCGTCACCACTCATCAGCTGCTCTCCTGAAGTAGCATCCACTGCTTTCACTGCAGTGTAAGCCACACTTTCACTGGCAGTATCTGGCATTGTAGCTGCTGCAGCAGCAACGCTATCGGTGCCTGCAATGCGGTTGCTCGTAGCATCAGCAGCGTTGCGGCTGCAAGGAGTGCCAATCCAAACAATCTGTTCAGTGCCTGTGCGGCACCCAGGCCACTGTAACCTAGCGCTAGCTGGCCTAGACACACCTGCCTGCAACTGAGTCCTATCTATACACTTGCTGCTGCTGCTGCTGCTGTTGCTGCTGTTGCTGCTGCTGATCACTTGGTCCTGAGGTACAATCACGCGATCACGAAAGACAGCTTTCACCAGCCCAGTGCGCCGGATGTGCTGCATTGTTGCTGCTGGCGCAACCAAAACAGCAGCCTGCAAGCCGGCAGCAGCACTGCCAGTGCTGTCACTGTTGGCATTGCCGTTGCTGCTGCTGTTTGAGTTTGTGTCCTCTGGTGCCTCAAAGAACGCCTGCAGTTGTGGCGCTCTGCTGCCACCTAGGGTCTTCAACACCCTGATGGCTTGGTCATCTGGTGCTACAGCTGCTTGCACTGCACCAGCAGAACCACTTTGGCCGCTCTGCAGGTTGTGTAGCTGCTGTCCAGCTGCTGCTGCTGATGCTGCCGCTGCTGCTGTGGCTTGTGGTGATGCTTCTGCTGCTGCCATGGACGCGCGAACCTGCTGTACAAGGGCCTCTGCTGCTGTCGTTGCATCCCCAGCGGTGTCTGAGAACATGACAACAAACTGTCCTTCCAGCACCCGCCCAGCATCTGCAAGAGCAGCACAATGTTCTTCGTCCGCATTACTGCACATGAGCACACTAACAGCGCCAATTATAATTTAAAGAAGCTTATGCGGCTGTAAGGTGCATGTCAGGAAGTGGAGTGAAGGCATCCCTTTTCATGTGCTGGGCAGCTGCTGTTCGCAAGACCAATGCTGCTGCTGGATGCCGCTGGTTACTACTGACATGCATGGAGCTCGGCAGGCTTGACCAAAACCACATCGAGAATCACCTGGTGTCAATACGTCTGTTCCTGGTTGCTCAGCCTGGTTACTCTGCTGCGCCAGACGTCGCGAGGTTCCTTGGTACTTGCCAAAATGCGGGGACCCCGCACCAGCCGGCAGGTTCGAAGCAAACGTTTCAGACAGAATCAAACATACTATTACAGCGCACGCACAAGGCAGAGCAGACGGTGCTCCCCGTACTGCTCTGCTTCTTGGCCTTCTCATCTCATCTGCTAAGGCCTAATCAAGAATCGTCACCGCTGATACGTACGTAATACGATACCATATCAAGTGTTTCTGATATGCCACTGTGGTCACTGCCAGCGGCGAACAGCAGGAGCCGCAGGAACCTATCTGTCGTCGTACTCGATCAACATGCTGATCTCTGAAAACGTCTGATTTGTACCACGGGACTGAAGTTTTACATGACGATACATCGTTTCAATAGCCACGAACAAACTGCCGGTGCTGCCGCTCAACCAGTGTCACTGCAGGTGTCGCCAAGGCAGGTCACCTGCCCAGTGGGCAGCAACGTACACAGCAGCATTGGCGCCTGGGTGATGACGCCGAGCGCCCTAACACACAAGCGTGATTATGCAGCAGACCATCCACAGACACACCAGAACCATCACTACAAGCAGAAGTACAATATAGCCAGGATGCACCAAGCAGGAACAGGAGGAAGCAGCCAGGATGCCCTGTACAGCCCTGCAACATGACACTGATGCAGTGCCAGCTACCAACCAGCTACCTGCCACTGAAGAGCTATACGGCTACCTGCCAGTGGCAGGCATGCAAGGAGTAGAAGTACACCGTGCACGTGCTGTGGGACTGCAGCTGGCAATGCGCTCAGCCTGCTGTTGTGACAACACTATGCACATCTACCAGCATGCAGTAGACACATTCTTGATACATCACGATGGTAACACTGGTAGGCTGCACTGTCATTGGACAGTCTGTAAAGACAATGCATCTCCCATGCAAGTAACCACCGCCCAACATAATCAAAAGGTACATATGTGAAGTGAACGTTTAGGCGGATCCTGGACTCCAGGTAAAAGCAACATCATACCTTCATGCAATGCTTGACCACGAGCGCATGTGTGCTGCATTGCATGTTATGTGGGTCCACACAGCCAGCAGGAAATCATACAGCGTCATGAAGCACAACTGGGGCTGCCACCAGCTGTCACGCCTTGTCGGCGGATCCTTTGGCAACTAAGGTCTTCTATAGCGATTCGACGTAGGCCGTAGTTGTATAGAAGGCTCAGTTAGTTACCAAGGGAAGGCTTCACACAATAGACGAGGCTACGAGGACTTGAAAGGTCTGATGGAAAGACTTCTTAAGTGAATACTTCTTGTTGAGTGAGGAGAGGCCCCCTCTATTTATAGCCTTGGCGAAAACCTACAACGCCTCCTCAACTGCCTACAATTGGAACATTCTGGACCAAGGAAGCTTCTAGACAATCCTAGAACATACTACTTCCGGAAACATCTACATCCTTCCGGAGACTTCTAGAACTTCGGGAACATCTGGAACCTTCTGAAAACATCCAGAACCTTCTAGAGCCTTCCAGAAACTTCCGGTTCCTTCAACCTTACATCATGCCCCCTCCCCAAGGAGCAACGTCCTCGTTGCTTACCCATCAGCCACGTCGACGCACCTGCCTGCGTGTGCTGCGGGTAGCCACCTCCTGCTCTGGGGTCGCATGATGAGAGGCTTCATACTCATCTATCAAGCTCTGCTCAATGTTGCTTGCTGGCTCCCATGAATCATCCTCTGGGCCACAATGGAGCCAACGGACCAAGTACTTGATAATCCAGCGCCGGCCGACTCGCTCACGCCGCTTGTCAAGGAGCTTGTCTACCAGCCACTGGTCGTCATCAGGGTACACGAGCACGGGTGCAGAGTGTCCTTTGTGGTCAGGGAACTGCGCATCTTCCTTCCATGGCCGGAGTAAGCTGATGTGGAATACAGGGTGAATCTTGAGAGAAGCAGGAAGCTTCAGCTTGTAGGCCACCGGATTGATGACCTTCTCCACCGTGAAGGGGCCAATGAAGCGAGCTGCGAGCTTCTTGCTCATCGTGGATGGTAAATTGAGGTTGATTGTGGACGGCTTCACCTTGTCTCCGACTTGGAACAGGTAGTGTTGTCGCTCCTTGTTGGCTGCGCGCGCTTGGCGCTCATGGGACTCCCGAAGCTTGGCCTTGGCATACTCAATTGCGTCCGTCATTTCCTGAGCACGCATCTGCGCTGCTGGCACGATCACATCTGCCAAATCAATAGGTGAGGACACATTCTGACCATACGCCAAATAGAAAGGCGTGTAGCCCGTAGAAGGACTGACTGAATCATTGATAGCAAGCTCCGCCAAATCTAGGTAATCGTCCCAATCATCCTGGCGAGGTGAAACAAAGTGGCGTAACACCTCTTCCAAGGTGCGGTTCGCACGCTCACTCTGGCCATCAGTCCGCGGGTGAAAAGCTGTAGAAAACCGCAGCTCAGTGCCAAGAGCTTTGAACAATGCCTGCCAAAAGTGGCTCAGAAACCGCCGATCCCTGTCAGAGATAATGACACGAGGCAAACCATGGTGCTAATACCATGTACGCACAAATACGTTGGCGATCGCCTCCGCTCCTGCAGTCTTAGTGGTGGGTGCAAAGTGGACCATCTTTGTCAGGCGATCCACAAAGGTCACCACCGCATCATGCCCCTCCTTGGTAACAGGCAGATCTGTGATCAAATCCATGGTAATCTGCTCCCATTTAGCCGTAGGCACAGGTAAAGGCTGCAGAAGACCAAGAGGTCGCTGCATCACAGGCTTATTGCGCTGACATGAAGGACATGCCACAACATAAGAATAGACAGAACGGCTCATGTGCGGCCACCAGAATCTCCTGGCCACACGTTGCAGGGTCTTGGTGTGGCCAAGATGTCCTGCACTTGGACAGTCATGGCACTCGGCAATAATGCGCTTCCTGAGCTCGGGAATTGCTGGGATAGCCACGCGATCCTGGAAGTACCACAAACCATCATGCATCCACAGACCTGGCATCACGTCATCATAGTAGTGATCCTTCTCATATCCAGCCTGAATCTCCTCTTTCAAGTTGCTAGGCACAGATGCCGTAACAAGCTCAATTGAGGCGAGATCCGGGCGCCGTGACAGAGGATCTGACAAATTCTTAGCTCCCTCCTTGTAAGCAATCTCCGTACCACTGTAGTACGACTCGATCCACTGACTCCACTTGGCCTGTCGTCGAGAAAGATCATGCTTCTTGTTGAACCAAATATGATTCAGGTGATCAGAGTTGACCTTGAAGGGAACTCCTTCCAGATAGCAACGCCACTGCTGTAGAGCGTAGTAGATTGCAAGCATCTCCCGATCTCCAGTGGGGTAGTTGCGCTCTGGTGGCGAGAGCTTCCGTGACAGATAAGCCACGGGTTGCAAGCCCTTGCCCTGATTTTGAAGTAGTACCGCTCCAAGCGCAAACTTGGAGGC
>CADDIJ020003150.1:0-61053 GCA_902809745.2 Tetradesmus lagerheimii
GAGCAGTGCTCCCTCTTTCTTCCGCTCCTGAGGGGCGCGGGGCCGATGGCGTTGATGCTATGGCTTAATGGGTAACATGATGATGATGATGATGCGCCTTCAAGTACCGCTACATTCTTTACAAGCGTACCGCTACATTTTTTACAAGCGTAATTTCAAGGTGAATCGCAGCCCTGCCAGCAACTGCATCTGCTGCCTTTGTATGCAACAAGCTTGCAAGCTTGCGCTATATTCCTAGTCCCCAAGTCACTGATGATGACAGATGGCATGCGCCCGATGCCTGATGTGAAGTTGCAGCAGCACTCTAGCAAACAAACATACAAAGACACGTTACCCCTGCATGCAAGACTGCGCACGCATGCAGGGCTGCAGATGCCTGATGTCTCTAACTCTGTACAATGTACATGCCATCAAAGGACACCCAGATGGACAGCCCAAGACCAACACTCAGCTTGCCATGAACAAGCGCCATGAACAAGCTACATCATAGCCCAGGCAGTAGGTTACTGATGGATCCCACGTTGCAAGATTCATGCCTGTGCCAGTGCATTGGCCAGCATCTTGGCCAGTGCCTTCTGCACCAAGGCAGCCCTGCCCGGCCCCGCCCACAGCCGCACCTACGCAGCAGCAGCAGCAGCTGTGAGCTCAGCAATCTGCGATTGATCAGGCATGGCCAGCCGCCTGGTGCATGTGGCATATGACGCCCACACTTGCACCTGCAGATACGCAACAACAGCCAGAGTGCCAGACTACTACATCATACGGTATGCCATGTGCCACCTGTCGAATATTACAGCACAACAGTGTGCAGCTAGCTTAGCTCACACTCAAGCGTCTTCAGCAGAGGCGCTTCCTGCAGCTGTTGCACCCGGCTCACCTGTGCATAGTCAGCCTGGAAGCATGCCAGCTTCTCCGCATGCTGCTGCTGCTGCTGCCCCCCTCCCCCCTGCCCAGTCCCTCCATTGCGTCTGCAAGCTGCTCAGCCAGCTCATCAGGCAGGCACATCGCGTCCATCAGCCCATACAGCCCCGGCTCAACAGACGTCAAGGGAGTGCTAGGGGTCTATTCAGGCAGCGCAATGAGGGCAGATGCAGCAACAGGAACGCCTGCTGATTGAGATGAAACCGCTGGTGCTGCCACCTCCTCTGCTGCCAGTGGCGGCAGTGCTGATGGAGTATGGCCTGCAGGCAATGCGCCTGACAGGCTTTGCACAAAAGCTTCTGCTGCTGCTGCTGCAGATGGCGCTGCATCCTGGCTGGAGCTGCTGTGGGTCATCTGGTGAGATACAGTTGCCGTCCCATCAGCACCTTGCTGCTGCTGCTGCTGCTGCTGATCCTGCTGATGCAGCTGCTGCTGTTCAGGGTGCTGTCTGCTGGAGGTGCCACTCTCGGCTGCAACGTCGCACCTGCTGCTGCCGCCATTCCCTGCGCTGCTGCTGGCTGCACTGTTACTTGCACTGATAGACTTCGGCTTGTCACTGCTGGGTACAGCTGCTGCTGCTGCTGCTGCTGCTGATGATGATGATGATGATGATGATGATGATGATGATGATGATGATGATGATGATGATGATGATGATGCCTTGGCAGAGAGCTCCTGCACTTCACCAGGCACCACAGCGTGCGCACGTGGATCTGTGCCAGCAGGAGCTTTATCAGCAGGGGCTGTTGCTGTGTTGCCATCATCCTGCTGAATTGCTGCCACAGTGGCACCACTGGTTGCCGCTGCAGCATGCTGCACCTTAGGTACATCTTCAGCAACACTGCCAGCAGCAGCCATACATGCGCTGCTTGCTGCTGCAGCCTGCCGTGCCTGAGTGCCATCACCATCAATGACAGCAGCAGTTGCAGCAGCCGCAGCAGCAGTACGGTTACTGCGCACAGCAAGGGATAGCTGCGTCCGTCCCTGCTACCGCCGCTGTTGCTGCCACTGTTGCTGCTGCTGCTGCTGTTGCTGCCGCTGCTGTTGCCGCCGCTTCTGTTGCTGCCGCCGCGGCCTTTCATGGCTGCGCCGCTGCTGAACTTCTGATGCACGCTCACCACGCCACATGCCTCGCAGTGGGCCTGCGTCAACAACTGGCTCAAGTCCATGTATGCTGTCACTGCACCACACGTGCTGCTGCTGCTGCTGCCAGTGCTCCGCATGGTGGGGCGCTGCGCTGTCATGCCAAATGGCGTGTGCTGCTGGCGGCTCTGATGCTGCCCACTCCTCTGCTGCTGCTGCTGCCGGCCTAGGGCCCGGCAGCACTACATTCTGCAGCATATCCTCAAAGCTGCAATGACCGCCAGCAGGGGGAAGCTGCAATGCAAGGTGCGGTTGCATGGCTGGTGGCACAGGTAGTGGGATCCAAGGTGGTGCGTCAGGTGGCAGGGGCGGTGGGATGGGGCCAAACCCTTGGTGTGTGCTGTCATGTGGCCATGCTGGGGGCATTGGAGGTGGTCCAGGGTACTGCACTGGTGCTTCATGCCACAGTGGCGGCTGCAGGTGCACAGCTGGGAGCTCGGGGGGTGGCATGGGTGGTGGTAGGAGCCGCTGCACTGGTGCTTCATGCCACGCTGGCGGCTGCAGCGGCATAGCTGGAGGCTTGGGGGGTGGCATGGGTGGTGGTATTGACGGCAGCGGTGGTGCTGCAAGCCATTCAGGCCTAGGTGGCGCGGCATGAGGTGGCATAGCTGGTGGGTTGGGTGGTGCGTTGGGTGGTGGTGGTGGCGGCAGAGGTGGAGGTGCAGGGGCTGCTTGCGGCGCTGCATGCACAGCTGGCGGGGGTGCTAGCATGCCAGGGATTAGTGCCGACAGCATGAGATGCAGCACATGCTGCTGCTGCTGCTGCAGTTGCTTGGGGTGATGCAGCTGCTGTGTAGCATCAGGTGGTTTGTGTGGAGCACGTGGTGCCTCCTGTTGCATGAAGCTGCTGACAGGCTGGGCCTGCATGTGCTGCTGCAGGCTGCCTGCATGCCAGCTGCTGCTGCCAGCAACTCCTCCTGCTGCTGCTGCTGCTGCCTGGTTGCCGGCCTGTGCTGCGTCTTCTTTTGGCTCATTAAAGGGCTCTGCTGCAGTCTTTTCACTGCCGCTGCCTGGCGTGCATCTGGCAGCAGCTGCGCTTCCTGCTGCCATTGCAGCAGCAGCAGCAGCTGCCTGCACTTGCTTTTGCAGGCTTGCGCTGCCGCAACATGCTGCCTTGTTTGATGCTGATGCACAGCATGCGCAGCTGTCCTCCTCCTGCTGCTGCTGCTGCTGCTGGTGCTGCTGCGGCGGCGGCGCCTGCCTGCTCAAGGTGAGTCAGCGCCACAGCAGCTGTAGCAGCGGCGCCTGTCTGACATACAGCTGGAGATGCTGGCGCAGGTGCCACATCGAATGCAGGATCCGGCTTGATGCATGCAGCAGCAGACCCTTGTCGTTGCTGCTGCTGCTGCCTCGTCTGTTGCCTGCCCTGGTCCTGAGCTGTCTCGGCTGCTACCTGATCAGTCAGCCCGGCACCAGATGCTGCAGCGGCTGCAGGCTTCACTTCTGCTGCTGCTGCTGCCACCTGTGCAGTTGATGCAGCTGCAGCTGTGTTTCCCTGCAACCTCGGCTGAACCAAGGGCCCGGGCACCAGTGGCGCTTTCAGCTGTTGATTGCCATCAGCTGCAGGGTTCTGCAGTGCTGCAGCTCCTGCCGCTGCCGCCTGCATAGGTCGTGTTGGTGTGATTGTTGTGTGGGGTGATGTGTAGGCAACTGCTGCAACGGCACCTGGCTTTGACTCCAGCTCCTTAAAAACCGTAGCTGTCGCTGGCGCTCTCCTCTGTTGGTGAGCAGCAGATGTTTGCTGCTGCTTCTGCTGCCGCTGACGTTCTTAACTAACAAGTGTTGCTCTGACTCTGTCTGAGGCAGCCTGCTGTTCTACTGCCGCAGCTGCTGCCATCGCTGCTGCTGTAGCAGCTGCTAGCGCTGCCGCTGAGATTGGCTGCTGCTGCTGCTGCTGCTTCTGTTGCGGTGTAAGTGGTGCTGCCGGCAGCAGGGGTGCCAGCAGCGCTGCTCCAGGCTGCTGCTGAGCCAGCAGCTGCCACTGCGCTACAAAGGTACCGAGTGGACGTAAGTGCAGGTGGGGCAAGCATACTCCATAATAACAACTGCCTGTACTTTCCCAACACCTAGCATACGGTCAAGGAAAAGAAGAGGACAATGGAGACACATCAGGCAGGTGCAGACACATGCGTTATGCGCGGCCCAGACGCAGCAGGTCCTAGTGGATGTGTTGGGGTCTGGGGACTCACTCATGTTTCGAAAGCTGCGTGACAGACGGTGCTGTTGTGCACAAACATTTTGATCAATGGTGACTACCAGACACCTGATTTTAGGAAGTGAGCAGCGGGTGAAGATATGCAGTGTACAGCATGTTGTTGAGACACATGGAACAGTGAATCAGCTCGAATGCTTCTGTGTTCTGCAGCAGTTAGGTGCAGAAGCAGCGAAGGACAAGGCTGACGCACACCACGTTTTGCCATTCCACACAGCACAACGCAAGTGACTTTGCTGGGCAGAGCAGGAGATAGAGCAGGTAAACGCACAGGTGCTGCGTTTGATCATTCAGAGCAGTGCCCCTTCCTGCAATGCAGCGCATTCCTCGTCCCTACCGCAAGCTGACTTGCTAGCAATCCTGCTGACAAGTATTTCTGCCCAACCAGATGGCTGTCTGCTGCTGTTGCGGCCAGGTTCTGCAGATGTGGTGCACGCAGCTCCTGCAGCCATGCATGGATCTGCGCTGCATCCTGCTCCCATCCTGGGAAGGCCTCCTGAACCCCCAGCACCTGCTGCGTTACTTGTGCAGTCAGCAGCTGCTGCTGCAGATGCAGCTCGGGTGCAGCTGCTGCCTCTTCTTGTCCGCCCTGCTGCTGCTGCAGCAGTGGCCAAGATGAGACCATGCTAGACTCCACCTTACACAGCTCACAAAGCTGCTGTGCCGCTGTTGCGTACTGCTGCCAGCCGGGCCCATACAGCTGCAGCATACGTTGCTGGAAGATACCTTGCAGCAGGCCTGTCCAGCGGCCAACTAGCTGCTGCTGCATCTGGCACTGCAGGCGCTGCTGCTGCTCGTGCTGCTGCTGCTGCAAGCGAATGTGAGCGTCTGCCTGTTCAGCCGGCAAGCCACGCTTTGCAGCCCTGCTGCTGGTGCGTCGTCCTTTTTGCTTTCTGTTGTTCCTGCCGCTACCACCACCCCTGCTGCTGCTGCCGCGCTGCTGCCTCCCTCTGCTGCTGCTCCTGTCCCGGCTTCTGCTTCTGCTCTTGCTACGCTCCCTACTCCTGCTCCTACCTGCAGCTCTGTCCCTGTCCCTGCTGCTGCTGCTGCGCTGCCGCATACCCCTGACCTGGCTCCTGCTGCGGCTGCTACTGCAGGTCCGTCTACCTTTGTCGCTGCTGCTGCCGCTGCTCCTGCCCATGCTGTAAGAGTGCTCGTGGCTTGCTGCGTGCCGGCCTTGCCAGGCGCCCTGTGCAGCTGTCTTGGCAGCAGCAGCAGCACTGCTCACTGCTCGCGTGCCTGTGCCAGCCAGTGCTGCTTTGCGCCATTCAGGGATACCACCAGCTGATGTGATCTCAATGTGGCACTCGCCATCATGCTCAGCACTAACGTCACTGTCACAGCTGCAAGAGGGACTGCAAGATGGGCTACTGCTGCAGGTCAGGGTTGTGATAGGCACCTCCCTAGGGACAGAAGTGAGGCCAGAGAAGCGACCACCCGTGGGGCTACAACTGCGTGCGGCACCAGCGGCTGCGCTGCAGCACCCACCCGGCCTAGCTTGCAGACCTGCGTGTTCTGCTGCCACAGCAGTGCCAATAGCAGCAGCAGCAGCAGCAGCAGCGCTGCCGCTCCTGCTGTTGTCAGGGGTGCAGCTGCCGCAACCATTGTGTGGTCTGATCGAGCGCTGCTGCTGCTGCACAGCTTGCAGGTAAGTCTTCAAGCTTGGCTGTGGACTGTACTGTGTTGCGCTCGCAGCAGCTGGTGGGGAGCTGCCAGGCTCTTCACGCTGCCTTTTGTATGGCTTGCTGCTGATGGCAGTGCTTATGCCTGTACGCCGCTGCTGCTGCTGCTGCTTCTGCTGCGGTGTGGTGTTGCTGTCTGGCACAACATCAGCAGACTGGCGCTGCTGTGCTGGCAAGTCCTGCTGCTGCGGAGGTGGCTGTGGCCACTTCTCAGGTGCCTGTTGCTGCTGCTGGTGGTTTGGGCTTTCTGGTGCATGCTGTGCCTGTGATGCAGGTGCTGCGACAAACTGCCCCTGTACGCTGCAAGCACGCAGCGCTGCCGCTGCTGCTGCTGCTGGATAGTCAGCGTCAGATGCTGCCAGCAGTTGCTGCAGCGCATCAGCTGGTTGGCATTGCTGCTCTGGTGGTGGAGCTGATAGTGCAGCTGCTGCTGTAAGTGGTGAAACTTCGATGACTGCACCTGTCGCTGGTGTGTGCTGAGCTGCTGTGTGTGGCAGCTGCTGATAGTCTGCTTGCTGCTGCTGCTCTACTTAAAATGCACCATGATGCTCTGAATATGTTGCACCACGTCCTGCAGATGCGTCAGGCTGGTGCTGCAGGTGTAGATAACTGGAAGGGTTGACAGCAGCAGCAGCAGCAGCATGCTCTGGCAGCAGCACTGCTGCTACAGATGCCGACTCTGGTAGCATTGATGCTAAAGAGACTGCTGCTGGTGGTGGTGGCTGTGCTGATGGCTGTGCAGAAAGCGCTGCGGCTGCTGCCGCTGCTGCTGCGTCATCAATCTGCATGTGGTCTGTTTCATCCTCAGTGTTGCCAGGCAGCAGTAACAGCAGCTGCACCAGCAACGAGCAGCCCTGGGTGCTGCCATTGCCACTTGCTGCTGCTGGCGCTGAGCATCCTGCAAGCTGGCGCGGCACTGCTGCTGCTCCGACGATGCTCCAGCCCACACACTGCTCAACAAGAGTGGCAGCAAACTCACCACCAGACAAGCTGCGAGCATATCAGAGAGGCAGCAGCAGCAGCAGTAGTGACAGAGGGTGAGCCGCTGCCAGTGGCATTGCCGAGGTGAGGTGGCGCGATGCAGGCACTGCCTGCCAGACCAGGCTGTCTAGTATTGACATGTCTTGCATGCGCAAGGATATGCGGCTGCGTACCCTTGCAGGAGTCTGATGCGTACGCTCAACACGTAGGGGTGCCCTGTTGAAGTCATTCAAGTAGCATATTGACATCCACCATGCACACATTGAGCACACAGCAGCAACGCGATCAACAAGGGTGTGTAGCAGCTGGCCACGCAGCTCACCTGTAAGCGTGGCCGTCTTGTTGTGCCTGCAGGACTGCCGCGCCCTCAATCACATTGCTCAGCTGCTGCACGCAGCCCACACTGCCATGGCTGTGGCCCAGTGGGTGCGCCTCATGAGAGACAGCAACCAGCTGCAAGTCAAATTTGCAGGTGCAGCCAGGGGCAGGCAGCAGCAACTGCTGCTGTTCGTTTTCTGCAAGCACTGCCTCTTCCAGCGCGGCTTGCAACTGCTCAGCTGGCAGCTTTAGTGATGTGAATGTTTCGCACACTGTCCCTGCCAGCTGGGCTGCAGGGCCACCAGAAAGGTGCCGGCATCTGCAGGCAGATTTGGTGGTATGCTGCTTGCTACAGCAGCACTGCCCTGCTGCTCAGCTGCTGATGCAGCGGCATCTGCTGCACTGTTGTACTGATCCCCTGTGTGATAAGCATCTTGATTTCCGTGCTGCATCTGGGTTCAGGCGTTCAAATGAAGGAGCTAGGCCAAAATGTCCTGGCAGCTTGATCATATGCTTGCTTCTTTTGCTGCTGTCCCGCTTGCCGGTACTGGCGTGCCACAGCCCCTTGCGAAAACGTACGGAATTTGCACGTTTCAAGGAAGACAACAGCAGCGTTTACAATGATGCCACCCGCGATAGCTTTAGGCCTGCAATGCAACTGCTGCCAATGTTGGTTGTCGCTAGAACTAGCTGCTGCACATTAGCAGCGCGCTTCATTACGCATAGGAACACAAGTATCAGCATTAAGATCGCTATTATCGCGTGTGAAAGCCAGGGTCCTGCACAGTTGGTGGTTGCGCGGGAGATTAGGGCAGTGTGGCATGATTGCACGCAACAGAACTTCCAGTGAAAAATCACTTTCAGACGAATGAAGTTGGCGCCCCTATCTTATTGAGTGTTCATTCAAACCCAAAGATCACGCAGAAGGTGGTTCACGGCTGTTCAAGCTGCCACGCCCTTTTCAGCAGCACCCGTTTGCCAAAGACCAACTCATAAAACAATGAAAGGAGTTCATAGTGGATCCTTTCGTAATATGGCGCACTGATGTGAAGCTGCAACTGGGCGCCAGGCCACAGTTTCGAAGATTCTCAACATGCCCTGATGATGTCGGCTTTTTTTAGCACCGATCGCAGCAAAAGTTCTCTCACCACCGTATAATTGCTTCCAGGCAGCTTTTTTTTCAGCATGGCTGTGCAGGGACAGGGCGGTGGGCAGCAGGTGCAGCTCACAGGCAGTACGCCACAGTAGCAGAAAGAGGAGCAGGTGGCCTTTGGTGTACCACTTGACCTGACTACTCAAGCACAGCGGGTTATAGTTCACTTGCAGCCTAGCTGGCAGCTTGTTGCAGTACACGAAGAGTTCAATGCTCTGCAGTTGCCAGCAGGCCACCTGCAGGCAGCACTGGCACATCAGAAGCAGCACCAAATCCTGCTGCCAGAACCAGGGTGCTGCTGCTCTGTCGATTTGCAGCTGGTGGAAATAATGGTAGAGCAGCACCCACTGGGACAGCAGCATGGTTGTGTGGCTTGCGTGAAGCAGTTCAGCAACGTCTTATCAAGCCTGGCATCGCTACAGGCACAGCAGGATGGCAGTCACAGGTATGACGGTCGTTTCCAAGACCTACCACCCCAATCAGTATCCTGATAATACCCCTATCTCTGATCAAACAAACTGTGGCAGCAGCGCGACTGCCCTTGACATCAGTGCAACCACTGTTGGCCTCATGAGATTGGTGTCTGTGGCTGCAGCTAGTGGTCTGCAAGGGAACGCAGCTGCTGCGGGTGCATCTGCTTCCCCTGTTCCTGCATTGCTGCTGTGCAGTCAACGGTATCATTTGTGCTGTTGTTGTGTGCCACTGCCACTGCAGCCTCTTTGGAGACGAGTTTACAGCCACACTGGTTGAGCACAGCCAAGGTTGGTGCGTTGCTGGCGTCACTGCTGTTCCAGGCAGCGCTAACAGCACAGCTGGCACCCAGCCACTAGTTGTGCAGCTGTTGCTGCTGCAGCCGCGCGGCCCTGAGAATGAGGCTGATTACCTGCTGCTGCAAGCAAACCAGGTGGCAACAGCAGCAGCAGCAGCAGAGGTGCCGACCCCGCTCATCATGGAGTCAGATGCGACTGCGCAGCTGCAGCAGCAGCTTGCTGCTTATGAGGCGGAATGTGCTGCATTGGTGCCTAAGCATTCCGTTGAAACCGCATCGCAGCAGCATCCACTGCAGGAATCCAACTGCCATGCTCCAGCTGTCAAGGAGCAGCAGCAACTGCAAGCAGCGGCCAGTCTCAGAGGTGGCTATGCACGAGGGTGAGCATTGCACGGCTGCGCATGGGACCTTGGGCCCGCAAGGGACCTTGGGGACTCAGCAGCAGCAGGAAGTGCAAGACGCTGTCAAGCCATCCTCAGCGGATGCCAGGAAAGCAGCAGACAAGAAGGCATTGCAGCATCAAGAGCAGCAGCGCCGTTCTTCCAAGGAGGCAGACACCAGCCGGCATGACAATATCAGAGGCAAAGGCAGCAGCAGGGAACACCGCACATTGGCAGCAGCAGCAGCAACAGCAGCTTGTAGGCGTAAATCTTGCAGCAGGAGCAGCAGTAGAGGCCGTGTGCCCAGCACAGGCGCACCCTCCAAGCGCAGCCGCCGCAGCCGCAGCGCAAGCAGTGCCAGGCAAACCAGCAGCAGCTGCAGCAGGAGCAGGGGCAGAAGCAGGACTGAGCATGGTGGCAGGCACGACCGCAGCATGAGCAGGGGCAGGGTCCGCAGCAGGAGCAGCAGCAGTAGCAGGGGGCGTAGCAAGATCAGCAGCAGGCGTCCAGGGCAAAGCAGCAGCAGCCGCAGTGCCAGCAGTGCCGAGCGGCGCAGCAGCAGCCGCAGCAGGAGGAGGCGTTTTAGCAGGCATGACCGCAGCAGGAGCAGGGGCAGGAGTCCAAGGCAGCACAGCAGCAGTCGCAGTGCCAGCAGGAGCAGGAGTCTGGGGCAACGCAGCAGCAGCCGCAGCAGGAGCCCGAGGCATCGCAGCAGCAGCCGCAGTGCAAGCAGGGCTAGGGGGCGAAGCAGGAGCAGGAGCAGGGCCAAAGGCACGGCAGGCAGCAGGCGTGCACAGCGCAGATACAGTGAGGAGCGCCGCAGGTGGGCGTATGGGGTGATGCGCTGATCTATTTTGAGTGTGGTGAGCTAAACCATGGGTGACTTAGTGCATGCCAGCACAGCACAGCAAGTGCGTGTTCAAACGCTGCACTAGCCGCAGTAAGGTGCGGAACGCTCTTTGCAACCAGCACAGCAGTTGTCAGTAAGGACCCTGTTGCAGCTGCTCACAATGCCGTACAGTGACTTGTTGCTGCTGAACGCTGCGCATTGCACTTTGCCTTACCTGCATTGGGTTGAATCTCCCAACACTGACAAACCTGCTGCTGATTCATTGCATGTTACTTGCTGTCTTGCGTTTGTGTGCATCTCAGGCGCATCTTTGGCAGGCAGCCAGAAGCACCCACGCTACCTGACTGGCTCACTGCCCGTTTACGCTCCAGCAGCAGAGCAGACAACGAGTTCAACAGCAGCAACCAGCGCCGCCGCAGACGAAGAAGGAAGCAGCGCACACCCGGACTTAGCTTGCGAAGCAGGGACATTCTCGCAGCAGCAGCAGCAGCAGCAGCAACTGCCAGCAAGTCAGTGGCAAATGGGGGCGCTGCAGAACCCGCAGAGCAGCAGCAGCAGCAGCAGCACTCAAGCCAGCCTGCAGCAGCAGCAGCAGCAGCCAAGCAGCCAGTTGAGGGCTCAGCCAGCGCAGGTGCACCAACCACAGTGGCAGCTGCGTCTCCTGCTGCACCAGCAGCTGCTGCTGCTGCTGTCAGGCCCGGCATCAGCTTCAAGCCTGCGCAGCAGGCACAGTGTGACACAGCCGCAACCAATGCAGGCACTGCAGCACATGTCACAGCTGCTGGCGGCTGCGTCAACACGGAGCCAGAACAGCAGCAGCAGCAGCTAGGCCAGCAGGGAGTTCTAGAGTTGGCTCCTGCAGCGCAACAGCTGGTGGAGGAAAGGCTGCAGGAGGTGTTTCAGAAGCGCATGAAAACTATGTTTGGGGCAGGGTGGGAGCTGCGCATAAGTGAGGCGCGGCAGTCAGCAGAGCTGGCGCTGGTGGAAGCGGAACTGAAACGTGATGTGCAGCAGGACCCGCGCTGGAGGCTGCTGCTGCAGCAGCGGGACCAGAATCAAGCACAGCCGCAGCAACAGCTACAGGCACAGCAGCAACTGAAACCCCAGCAGCAGCAGCAGCAGCAGCAGCAGCAGCCAGTGTTCCCAGCAGTGTGGCCACCAGGTGCACCCACAGCGCAGCCACCACAGATGTTTGGAGAAATGCTGCCGGTGCAGTCCCGGTCAGCACTGGTGCCGCCGCCACAACCGCCACCACTGGTGCCGCTCGCAGTTCCTTGCTACAGGCCAATGCCAGTGCAGCGTGCGCCATTGCTGCATGTGGAGAACCAGGCTTCCGCTGCCGCCGCCGCCGCAGCAGCAGCAGCAGGTGTGGGCGTCAATGCCGCATTGTAATCCGCGGCTTGCAGCACCACAGCGACCGCTGCAGCAGCCTGTACCACCGCCACGGCCGCCACCGCTGCCGCCGCCGCCGCAGCAGCAGGTACAGGTACTGGTTACATTGCAAGGCCCCACCCTGAGCCACACGCAAACAGGACAGCAGCAGCAGCAGCAGCAGGCGCCAGCTGCGGAGGCTATTGTGCGGCAAGCTACAAACCCTGCCAGACAGCAGCTGCAGGAAGCAGGTGCAGCGGCAACTGCACCACCAGCACCAGGGCTACAGCAGCCTGTACCACCACCACGGCCGCTTCCGCTGCGGCCACAGCAACAAGTACCGGTTGCGTTGCAAGGCCACACCCTGAGCAACCCACAAATAGTACAGCAGCAGCAGCAGGCGCCAGCTGGGGAGGGTACAGCACAGCAAGCTATGCAGCCGGCCACACAGCAGCTGCAGGCAGCAGGTGCAGCAGGTGCAGCAGCAACTGTCCCACCACCAGGACCGCTACAGCAGCCTGTACCACCACCACAGTCGCCACCGTTGCCGCCGCCGCAGCAGGTACCGGTTGTGTTACAGGCGCCCGGCCTAAGCCACCCGCAATCGGCACAGCAGCAGCAGCAGGCGCCAGCTTGGGTAGCTATAGCACGGCAAGCCACACAGCCGACCACACAGCAGCTGCAGGCAGCATCAGGTGCAGCAGGTGCAGTGGCACCTGTACTCACACCTGCCCAACAGCTTGTTGCACTGGCACCGCAGGCCGGCTTATGCGCAAGTGACGCGGCTGTTACTGTGAGGATTGTTGCTAAGCCTGCAGCTCCTGCAACAGAGGCAGCAGCGGCAGATGGTGCTAGAGCAGCTACACGTGCGGCATCTGCCACCTGTAAGGACAGCGCACCAGCTGCTGAGCAGCAGCAGCAGCAGCAGCAGCAGCAGCAGCAGCAACAACAGCAGCAACCTGAGCAGCCGCAGTACTGTCCAGCGCCTGGGTCGCCTGCAGCAGCTGCTGCACGGCCAGTGCGGTCCAGATCCAGCTGCAGCCGTCTTGCTGCTGCTGCTTCTGAAGCAGCTGACAGGCCGGCACCCCACAGAGCTGGCTGTGCTGCTGAAGCACCACCTGCAGCAGCAGCAGCAGCCAATGGTGACGGAGCAGCCAGTGAGGGCTCATCCATGCAGCAGCAGCAGCAGGGCACGTCAGCAGCAGGGCACGTAGCAGTGAAGACAAAACCAGGGGCAGGCGCTGACAGCAGCAGCAAACTGCCAGCAACCTCAGACACTGGACTTGCTGCTTCTGCAGCTGATACATCAGCTGCAGCTGCAGCAGCAGGGGCAGCAGCAGCAGCAGGGCCTGTTGTGTTCCAGCTACCGCAGCTATCCCCTGGCACTTCGCTGGCGTCTGTTGAGCCGGGGCTGTATGGGCTGCTGGACGCGATGTGCCTGCCTGATGAGCTGGGCGAGCAGCTGGCAGACGCACTGGAGGGACTGGGCAGGGGGGAGGGGGGGCAGCAGCAGCATGCGGAGAAGCTGGCACGCTTCCAGGCTGACTATGCACAGGTGAGCCGGGTGCACATCTGCAGGAAGTGCTCCTGCTGCAGACGCTTGTGAGGAAGGCTAATTGGTGGCACTTGGCATACACCTGGAACCCTGGCTATATCTAGTAGATCAAGATTGTTGGCTTTCTCATACCCACTGTTGTGATGCACCAAGTGTGTTTGCACCATTCACTTGTATGTCAGGTTATGCCATGCCAGTGATGCCTTCCTAGACACACTCCGTGTGTCCGTCTGCAGGTGCAGGTGTGGGCATCATAAGCCACATGCACCGGGTGGTTGGTCATGCCTGTTGAGTTGCGGGTTGCTGAGCTCATAGCTGCTGCTGCTGCAGCTGCTGCGTAGGTGCGGCTGTGGGCGGGGCGGGGCAGGGCTGCCTTGGTGCAGAAGGCACTGGCCAAGATGCTGGCCAATGCACTGGCGTGATGGCTTGCGTTGGCAGTGCGCCACTGTGGTGTTGATGCAGTACTTGTTATGTGCTCAGCAGGCTTCCAGGCTGTTGGCTGTAGCCGGCTGTCATTGTAATGCTTAGGCTTGCTGTATGCGTCTCTGTGGTGCTGGTGACTTGCGCAGCAACGGGGTGGACTATGTGCGTGTAGCAAGCATGTGTTGTCTTCGTGTTTGTTAGAGACCTCGACTGCTGGAAACACAAGCAGTGGAGAGTGTCCTGCAGGAGTGTGTTGTAGGTTGCATTGTGCTGCCGTCATCGCCCTGTGCTGCTGTAGGCATGTTGCATGACTGGCAGAGTCTACTCCACTCCGTCGAGCTCACAAGTGCTTTTGTTTAAGTTTTAATCATGCTACGTTACCGACATAGATTAGTTTTGGCTGGTAGGCTCTAGGCCTGACGCAGCAGCAGAAGACAGCAGAAGGCAGCACATAAGCAACACGTCTTTCTTGCGGGGTCCAAGCTGTTGCAGCAGCAAGCTTACTAAATAGTTTTAGTTTTAAATATACAACCTATCTCTGTATTCTACTGATTGCAGCCGCATTTGCGAGTGACACTTTTGAGAGGCACAGTCCTTCCCGCCACGCGCGTTTGCTGCGCTGCTTATTTTGCCGCTCAGCTGTGCAGTTGACGCTCACGAGCTGCAACTCAACTCAACTCAGGGGCATGGAAAAATGAAACTCAACTCAGCTCAACTCAGACGGCAGCTGAGCGGGCGTGAGTTCCGTCAGCACTCACTCGATTATCTCCATACATAAGGCCACAGCAGGGCACGTTCCTTTACCAAATTCTTGGAACTACATTTCCAAAGCTTATAGCAACCTTTTCCAGCTCTCAAGCAACATGGAGTCCTTCATTACCTACTTCGTCGGCCTTATCGTCTACCGGCTGCAGCTGGCAACCACCGTGCTGTTCGCCTCCTGCTGGGCATGCCTCTTTGCCCCGTTTTCTGCCCTCCACATTCAAGTGTATATCATTTGGCACACCATCACCCTGTCCCTCGCCCACTTCGGCCTACCTATGCCTTCAACAACAACCACCAACATCATCAAGAGCATCTGCTACAGCAACCCCTGCCACTCCCAGCCTGCCTGCTCCGACCCAGCAGCGCTGCAGCAGGGCAAGTATAACGCGCCTGCAGCAACAGAGACGCCATGCCCTGACAAACTCAGCAGGAGCAACGACAGCAGCCCTCAAAAGGTCAAGGACACTGCCAATAGCAAGCTGCGCGATGGCCCAACCCTCAGTGACGATGGACAGGCCTTGCAAGACACTGCTGCAGGACTGCCAACCAACATAGCCAATGAGTTTGAGCAGTTCTGCGCACAGCGCCTGGCCTTCCGGCAGCGCATGGGCATAGCCTAAGCTCTACTTTGAGAGAGAGTAGTTACATGTGGGTCCAGTCACCATCTCAGATGGTATGAGCCACCCCAAAATGAGCACAATGTCAACGCATGACGAAAGAAGATGAGCACACAATGTAGCAGATTGAGGCCATCCGTTGAGCACAGGGTCTCTCCAGATTGAGCATAAGATTATATCTGCGGTGTGTCGGTGACACACCCCAATCAGCCAACAGCATGTGCTGAAGAAGCACACCAACCAAAAAGCATGTTGTCAAGATCACACAGCCAGAGAGATAGGCAGGGCAACTAAGGCGGCATAAAGGCGGCAGCAAACCAATAATGTGACGGGATGCATGTGTAACTCGTCAAGTAACCTAAACTCATCACGGGCTAGGAGCAACAGCGTCTAAGGCGTCATCTACAGGGACATAACCCTCAGGCTGAATTGGCACACTTTGATGGTCAGGGGACAACCCCAGCAACACTGAGCGATACAACCACATCTGATAAACCACCACAGCCAAGCCCTCTTGATCCTCACAATCTAGAATGCGCGGCACCAACTCGTTAGCATAGCGATCTACAGTACCCGCAGGATAGAACACACTAGGGCAGGCACCGCGCAAGTGGTCATATGCAGGGCATTCTAGCAGAAAGTGTTTGAGATCCTCCACATTGTCATAGGTCCCAGTCCACATTGTCATAGGTCCCAGTCTTTGTACTTCGTACTTTGTGGAATCAGGTGACACGCCCTGATGATGTGCTGAGTGTGACCCAACCCAAAATGGTGCTTCTCAACACCACCATATACATTGGAAAGCAAGCTTCTGTGCCATTCCTGCTCCGCGGCACCCTGCAGTGCTCTGGCATATGCTCTAAAACTTTATTCTTGTGTTGCAGTTACTGGAACTCCGAGCCGGGCTGCTGATGTGTCAGGCCTGAAGCCTGCCACCCTAACGGCATCAGTCTCCTTGGCATAGTAGGCTGCGACTGCAGGCACAGCCGCCACTGCACTCCTAAACGCTGACAGGGTTGGATACGTGCCCATCAAGTCACGCGGCAGGCCTGCAGGCAACCAAATTGATCAACAGAACAGTGTTTTATTACGTGTAGTATATGAGTGCAGGTTCAGCCACTGGCTGTTGGCAACAGCATATCCAAAGCAGCCAAACAAGCGCTGGCATCTGTGACCACCTAGTGCATATTAACTTTGTCAAATGCCACCAGGTATCAGGACAGCAGCAGCTGCCACTGCAGCTCAGGCATCTCTGCCGCACCTGGCACCCAGCCTGAGCGCAGTGCCGACAGCGTTGTGAACAGCACCAGGTCGACATGCGTCAGCTGCTGACCAGCAAGGAACTCGCCAGATGAGGGGATCCAGTGCTCAACCTGCAGCAGATGCACCACAAATTTGGCATCAGGGCAACAGTACAGGCAGCGCAGGTTGCCAAAACTTGATCGAACGTCACGCAGTGAGAAACATCACCTACAGCGCTGCTGTTCACCGCCTTGCAAACCGTTTGCAGGGGCTTGCACAGGATGCTATTCGCAATGCACAGTCGATATTGCAAGCTGCTGCCATTCCTGTGCCCTTATCTTGATGCTGCTCAGCAGCATCTGTCCAGCAGTTGCAGCTCCTGCCTGGTTGGCAAGGTGTTATGCATATGTAACAGTCACGACGGTCGTATAACATGCATTGCAGTACGGCACTGCTCACCTGACTCCTGTCCAGCAGCCGCACTAACACAGCCGCTGCCTGGCTTGCAGCTGTAACATACTTGTAACAGTCCTAGTAACATGTGTTGGTGCCACTCACCAGGCGCCTGTCCAGCAGCCCCAGCTGCTGCCTAGCTGGCAGCTGTAACAGACATGCAACTGTCATAATGATATACATTGCTGCCACTCACCAGCCACTTGTCCAGCAGCCCCAGCCGCTCTTTGAAGGGCCCCTCAGGCTGCAGCAGCTGCTCATATGCAGCTGCCTTCTCCTCTGCTGTGGCGTCAGGGTTGCGCTCCAGAACCATCACTGGAGTGAGTGGCTGAGGGCAGCATGTTTGCAGCGGCAGCAGCAGCAGCAGCGGCAGCAGCAGTGTGTAGCAGTACGAAGGGCTGATGCCAGCAAAGCACATGCACTACAGGTCTTGTAAGACCTCAAATCTGATCTCAAATTGTGTCCAAAAGAATGCCAACTACACTCATATCTGTGTGACTTGGGCTATTTCAGCAGTTACATATGCAGCACACGAGCACCAAGGATGCCGGAATGCAGGGAAGCGCTACTTGCACTCTGCCAGATTGTCAAATTTGTTTGTAAACTCTGTCATAACACGCCATCACAGCGCACTTGTCACGAGTGCACGGTGCCAATTCGCGTGTCAAACCCCAGTGACGGCATTCACACCACCCGCACCTGGTACACGTCCTCCATGCAGAAGTAGGCCTGCTCAATGTGTAACAGTACTTACAAGCAGTAGACACGACATTCGAACGTTTGCTGAGCAGTGATAGCCAGTCAGCACAAACCCCAAAAAAGCACCTGGTACACGTCTTCAATGAAGAAGTAGGCCTGCTCAATGTCTGCCAGGGCCAGCGCGTTAGCCGGCAGCACGCCGGTGATGGCAGCGCAGTACCTATCTGCAGGAGGTCACAGAAGCAGCAGGCACAACCAATCGCCTTGCATATTACCATATTGACATATCACATTCATCACATGCCGCTGCCTACCTGCAGGCGGACACATGCAGAGTCGCCAGTGGAACACGTTTCAGTGTACCCAGGATATTTTGTCAGACACAGAGGCATGCAGTGGCGCCCGTCCTGCCACCAACATTTGCAGCTCCAGCCGCTGCATCCAGCATCTGTTGGCATCTACCAGGCACTGAGTGCCGCACGGTGCATGCACACCAGCAGCCGCTGCATATCACCGATGTAGCCTACCAATGGCTGCTGTACCACAGCACCTAGTAGATACCAGACCATACATTTGCTTAGAACTCTCCGGCCCTGTAGGACCCACTCCTGTTGTCTCTAATTTACGCACGGAGGAGCATAGGCTCTAGCAGGCCAAAGCCCTGCTTCTGATGCATAGCACTTTGTAACGTGTAAACTTGATTTGCTAGCCGTGCTCACCTATGGCTGCCATCTGTGCCAGCATGCGTCCATCCTCAAGCTGCAGCACTGGCACCTGGTGGAGGGGCATGCGCGGCCTGATGCCGGGCCACTCAGCAGCACTAAAGCGCTTGTCCTGCAAGCAATGTGCAGGGCATACGCATGTGTTGTCAGCGATGGTAATGGCCGTTTGTTGGTGGGCATGCGGCGTCGGGTGTTGCTGCCAGCTGGCAAGCTGCAGCTTCAATGCTCTTACTACAGTCGCTGGGTGCATCATGAATACCAACAGGCATGCAGGCCATCTGCTTGTAGATATGTACACAACTTGGGCTGCAATGCACCTACAGCATGGTCTGCGGGTAGCGGTGTTTGTGGTACCGGCGGTACCGAGTATGCTTGCACGTCATGTGCAACAGTGGTGGCGAGTCCAGTCCCAACAGCACATTACAAAGCTGCTTGCATCTTCAAACAACCATGAAACCATGATACATGACCTATATAAGAGTGCCTGGCAAGCAGAGCCTGTGCTGATGCAGTTGTGCATGCATGCAACAAGCTGTGAAGCAGCTGAATACCCTTACCACAAAGTCCACACCACCCAGTGTCAAGAGCAGGCGAGCAGCTTCAGCCCTGCCTGGGATCTCAAAATAGTATAGAGTTGAAGGCATGCTTGCGTCCGGTCAACGCGAGCGCTGTGTTCGGGCGTGGAACAGCAGCAGCAACTGCAGGTGCCGGCACCCAGCAGTGTGAAGTACTAGTGTGAATTGTTCGCTGCCTACACGAAAGGGTTAGCACAGAGCTTCACCGCAGCAGCAGCTGAAATCTATATCATTGGGCGCGTCGTAATGTCCTCGTCAGCAATTCAAGCAAACTTCGTCGCGGAGGGCCCTTAGGGTTATGCTAGAACTGCCGTCGGGGAAGCCTTGCGAATGTATTGAGGCAACGTACAGTACGCAAGCGATTCTTGGCATCTAAAGCGCTGACAGTGCAGCAAGCACAGTCCAAACAGCAGCAGCAGCATGCTGAGCAGTAGTGGCAGCTGGAGCAGCGCGAGATAGAGGACGGATCAGTCAACTGCAACATGTCATCGATGGCACTGTCATAATTGCCTGGCCGAGCAGAAACTGCACTTGCTGCTGGCACTTGGTGGTGTGAAGTTCGCTATGCTGTAGTCTGAACATCTGCCAGACCTAGGCCGCCCAGCTTTGGCGGCTAAAGCAGCAGGCAGGCAGCATGGGACCTGACCATCATTGGAGATCTCGATGTAAGCTTGTTACATGACCTGGACAGGCTGACAAAAACACTTGCTTGCGCAGGGTGAACATCATGGTGACCACGATCGCAGCCTTGCACACATGTACATGGATCGGGTGACTATGCTGTCTTTCTTGCTTTATAATTTCCCTCTAAGACATAATGCAACTGCTGTACACGAACACACAAAAAAAGATGCAGCAACACGCTGCACACTCACAGCAGCTCGATGGACCGGACCATCCAGCAGCCATCTGCCTGCATGCCCAGCCGCCACAAGAAACGGACCTCGCTACTGCTGCCACCACCCACGCCTCTGCTACCCCCGCTTCTGCCCCCGCTACTGCTGCTACCCCAGTTGCTGCCACTGCTGCTGCCATCATTCTGCAGGACAACCTCTTGAAGAAAATGCCGCTGACTAGGCAGTGCGCTGCTTCCCAGCTCCACACTGCTGTGCTGACTCAGCATTCGGTACTGCGGCTGACTCAACAAATGCCGGAACGCAGCCAGATGTGCATCCCAACCGCTGCCAGATGCATGCCGCCCCAGCATGTTGAAGCCAGCTGCTGTCACAACGTCCTGCTGCTGCAGGGCCTGCAGCTGTGCCAGCACCACAAGCTCTGGTGAGGTGCGCGGGTGCGCACCCTTGGGGAGAGCCTCGCCATCTGCTGACCTGTCACGCTCACAGGACACTAACTGCCAGCAGGACGCCGCCTGACTGCTGCTGCTGCTACTGCTGTAGCTGGGTTGACCTTCTTGCTCTGCTCTGCTGGTTTGCTGCTGCTGCTGTTGCTGCTGTTCCTGCTGCGGCTGTACGTCTGATGTTGAAGCTGCATCGTGTGTCATGCCAGGGAGCTGCTTGAGGCCCAGTTTCCAAGCCAGCACCAGCTCCTCTCCTGTGCAAGCTGTCAGTGACACCCTCAGCATGCAACTGCCTGCAAAGGCATATATGGACACCACGTACAACCATGCACCCAACACAGCAATACACATGAATGGCACGTCTGAGGAAGCAGCTCCGTTGCGTAGTACCTGGCACAGCTGTGCACATGCTACCGAGAACGCAAAGCTCCTACCAAGATGCGCCAGTATGTGATGGCGGCTTTCAAGGAAGGTGTCAGCTTCACCGCAGCTGCTGCTGGCTCTGCATCACCATTGCAATACGAAATCCCAACAATTACTTGTTGTAGTAGATGCTCAGCTCAGCAGTATCCCAGCAACCTAGCAAACCAGCCACGCACCTCCTAGCTGCAAACTGCTGAGTATGCGTGCCCGCCTCAGCAGGTGGCCAGGCAGCACCCGCCGAGCGGCAGTGTCCATGAAAGGTGCACAGCGTGCAAGCGGTCCCTGCTCATGCACAGGCACCCCTGCCAGGTCAACAGGTGCCCCTGGTGCTGCTAGTAGCTGCTGCGGGATGTATGGGGACAGCTGCGAGAGCTCGCCTTTACGCATCAGGGTGAGGCACCTGCAGCGACAGGAGGAGACATGAGGAGACAGGAGCACAGATGAGGAGCAGCTTTTGGTCATTTTCTTGTGACTGGTTGCTACAGGCAGACCAGCTAGTCACTCTGTGCCCAGGTGGGTGGCCGAGGTGCATGCAGGACTGGTAGCTGAGGAGACACGACAGGAGGAGGAGGCAAGGTCACAGCTGAGGAGAAGCACTTGGTGACCTTTCTGCAGCTGGGTACTAGAGAACTACATTTAGAGGAGCTAGTCTCTGTGCCTAGCTGGGAGGATGAGGTGCTTGCAGGACTAGTAGCTGAGTCTAGCCTGAAGTAACACACGCTGGTAATGCTCGTGCACCAGTCAACGCTGCTGCAGCATCTGCTGCTGCATTGGTGAGAGCTGCTTTCATCAGAGGGTGCAGGCTGTGGAGCACACCACTGACTCAACGACAAATGAGCAGGCTGTGAAGCACAATACTTGCCCAATAACGCGTATGCAGGCTGTGCAGCGGACTACTCACTCTATGATAATGTCTGTGGAAGGCGGCGGTTGGCATGAGCAAAGAACGGTCGATGATACGTGACAATCAAGAAAGTGTTAGCAGCAGGTTACAGCCGCAGGCAGCAGAGGCGACGGCAGGTTGACAGGTGGCCGCAGCATAGGTGGACACGTAGTGATGGCTGCGCAGTTCTATGGTAGTGCAAAAGCAGCGCCACAGGCGCTGCAAGCATGCTGCTGCTGATGATGATGATCTTCCCCTACTGGATGGCTGGTGGTGACACTATGTAGTGGCAAGCATCGGCTGCGTTGCATGTGCTGCTGCTGCTGCCGGGAAACGGGGAGTTCTGCACCCCTTTGTACTATTTTGCATGGCTGCAGCGCACCTTCTGGTGTTGCCAACAGCACATTGCTGGGTGGCTTGTCCTGTAGGCCGCCTTTGCTATACTCCTTGTGGATTGCTACTGCTCGCAGCTGCACTCTATTGACGCTTGGGCAACGGTGGAGCCTGCTGCATTGCATGACAGACCTACAGTTGGATAAGTGTGCACCGACCTGCAGCATGGCTGCTGCTGATGCGTGTGAGGTGTAACAGGAGTACTAATGCGATCTCCGAACGTGCGTATGCTGGGTGCAGCGACCGCGTGGTGTTGTAGTGATTTGGGGGGCAGCAGCAGTAGCAGCAGCAGTATTAGGATGATGTGGCAAAGTCGCACTTGTTCGTGCAAGTATAAGTATTGCATCAGCAACAGCATTAATCGTTTGTTGCCGGAAGCAATGGGCGACGTTCAGAAGAAACCCAATCAGGTGACAAGCCCACCACTTCGTTATTGGCACCGATCCATGCATATACTGAAGCTCCACATATCGTATACTGCTATATCAACTGCATCAGGCAACGTAGTGTCTCGGCATCGATCTGTGCAGCCTGTAGTGACTGCAGCCACTGCTTTGCCATGGCTCTGTGCAGCAAGGCTTTCACCTGCACACGCAGCTCAGTTGCATTCACTAAGTCCGTGGTGCGGCCAGCAGTTGTACACCGTGTACAGCGTGCGAGGATGAGCGTGTCAGCAAAGCAGGTGGTGTCAACAGAGGATGCTCCTGCTGCTCTGGGGCCATACTCACAGGTGTGTCATGTGCTCCTGCTGGTAACTCAGCCTGGTTGTCAGATCAAAACTGTACATGCATGATTATAACCATATATTGCTGTTTAGCTGGGCACAGTGCTTATCAGGCAGCCAGGCAGCCAAGTGCAGCAGATGTGGATGGTACGACGGTACTTGCAGCAATTGGTCATGTACAACAGCGCAACAGCAGGGCATCTTTACACCGACCATTCTGTTGCTTATATCGAGTCCTTTGGCAACGCAGCGGCTGCAACGATGCCTGAGGCATAACGTCAATGAGCCTTCAATGCATCTGTTGCTGCTGCTGCTGCTGCTGCTGCTGCTGCTGCAGGCTATTAAGGCAGGCAACACGCTGTATGTGTCTGGCCAGATTGGCATTGTGCCTGGCACTAAGGACTTTGCCTCTGAGGGAGTGGAGGGGCAGACAGAGCAGGTGATGCAGTTTACGCAGCTGCTGCAGCAGTGCATTCAGTGGGCCCTACCCTTTGAGAGCACCCTGGCTGGTTCAGCATGCTGTAAAAGAACATAGCAGCTGGCAGCAGTAATGGCGTTAGGTTGGCAGTGCGCTGTCTGCTTCCATCGTGTGCATTGTCACTATGCAACGCAGTCAGATTACTGCACAGCACAGTATCAGACTGCTCATGTCGTATGTAAAGAAGTTAGCGGTATGTGCGAGATGGCAAACGTCATTCAGAGTTTGCATGCACCAAGTGAGTATACCATGGTGTGGCTGTCTTCTGCAGGTGATGAAGAACATGGGGGCGATCCTCAAAGCAGCAGGTGCAGACTACTCAAACGTCGTCAAGACGACCATCCTGCTGGCTGACATGGGTGACTTTGCAACAGTAAACGGCATCTACGGGCGCTTCTTCCCCGAGAACCCCCCAGCACGTGCCACGTTTGCAGTGAAGACGCTGCCACTGAATGCCAAGGTGGAGATTGAGTGCATTGCAGCGCTGTGAAGCAGCGGCGATTAGCGACAACAGCAGCGGCAGCGGGGGCACTGGTGCTCTACTAGTACTAGACAACGTAGACTAATGGGTGTTAGCACTCGCAAGTCTGTAACATGATAATCATGACAATGTTTTTATGTGCATCACAAATGCACCAGCATCGTGTAACACTTACCAGATATCTGGGCTGAGACGTATTGGCACTGCCGCTGCGGCTGTTGGTTGAGCTCAGCTGACCGGTCCAGCTCTGAGCTGTGAGGTGGGTGAAACACTCTTGACCGTTGACTTCTCAGCTGCACATGTGGATCAAAGGCAGACCCTTGAAGACCCAGCCAAATTCAAATATAAGTGTTATAAAAGTCATTTGTGTTACAAAAGAGTCATATGCGATGAAGGCGTCCCCGGTGCAGTGCACACTGTGTCACAGTACTTGTGACCATCAATATACCGCAGCCTGCGGTCTGCTGCAGGCTGCAAGCATGCCTAACACCCAGACGCAAAAAATCTGCAGCAGATGTGGCTTTGAATTTGTCATGTATATATGCGGCACCAGCATCTTCAGAAATATCAAAGAGCAAACAGAACTCAATCCGCAGATGCGTCCCCAGACCAACAGCGCTGGCAGCCCTGATAAACTAAGAAGCCTGACAGCTGGATCATGCGCAGGACATCTGCTCGACCGCTGCCGCCATTATGGCTGATACACGATGTCAGATGCTGCACTGTGCTGCTGCTCTACTTGACATTGACCTCGATGCTCTGCATGTAGGTGGGTCCGTATGACTCATGCAGTGCGTTGGCAAACGCCAGCGTCAGCGTGTGCTTGCCCTGCGCCAGCAGCAGCAATACAAGAAGTGCGGGCGTCAGTGTCAGCAGCTGAAACCAGGAAGCCACAACCAGCTCTGCACAGCAAGGGATTTATCAAAGCAGCTGCAGAGTGCTACGAGGCGTTACTGTTGTCAGTGGATGCATGTACTAGACCAACCCAGATACTTCTGTCCACTACTGTTCTTGGTGTTGGCTCTGAACACTGTATCACGCATGCAATGCTGTCCCAAACTGCAAGCATTCAACAGGTGACGCTGAGCAGCTGCCAGCTCAGAACCGCAGGAACGATAAGGTCATGCAGGAACTCCACACATTGTCTTTCCTGCTAGGTTGCAGTGCACCTGTCTTCATATTCCCATGCCAACAGATGCATGCCACTATCAGCCCCCTCCCTCCCCCCTGTTACTCACCGTGTCCAGCTCCAGGTCTGCTGCTGTCTGGCCCTTGCCAAAGTGCTTGTGGGCGTCGTCAAAGGGGATGGCCTCGCCCTCACCAGGCTGCTGCGCTGCTGGCACATCAACGTACACGTGGAAGTGGCCAGAACCCGGGATGAGGCCGTCAGCTGCAGCAGCAGGGGCAGTACAGCGCCGTGCAGGCAGTACAGCGTTGTGCAGGCAGTACAGCGTCATGCAGGCAGTACAGCGTCATGCAGGCAGTCAGCTGCAGCAGAGGCAGTGCAACGCCGTGCAGGCAGCGCAGGAGATGTGAGGTGCAAGGTGTGAGGTACCACATGGCAGTGGCCAGTGCCCGGGATAAGGCCGTCAGCTGCAGCAGAGGCAGTGCAACGCCGTGCAGGCAGCGCAGGAGATGTGAGGTGCAAGGTGTGAGGTACCACATGGCAGTGGCCAGTGCCCGGGATAAGGCCGTCAGCTGCAGCAGAGGCAGTGCAACGCCGTGCAGGCAGCGCAGGAGATGTGAGGTGCAAGGTGTGAGGTACCACATGGCAGTGGCCAGTGCCCGGGATAAGGCCGTCAGCTGCAGCAGAGGCAGTGCAACGCCGTGCAGGCAGCGCAGGAGATGTGAGGTGCAAGGTGTGAGGTACCACATGGCAGTGGCCAGTGCCCGGGATAAGGCCGTCAGCTGCAGCAGAGGCAGTGCAACGCCGTGCAGGCAGCGCAGGAGATGTGAGGTGCAAGGTGTGAGGTACCACATGGCAGTGGCCAGTGCCCGGGATAAGGCCGTCAGCTGCAGCAGAGGCAGTGCAACGCCGTGCAGGCAGCGCAGGAGATGTGAGGTGCAAGGTGTGAGGTACCACGTGGAAGTGGCCGGTGCCCGGGATAAGGCCGTCAGCTGCAGCAGCGGCAGTGCGCAGCAGTAGGGGCAGTGCACAGCGTTGCGCAGGCAGGTCAGGAGTTACCTGAGGTGCAGGGTGCATATGGCATCCTTGCACAGGCATCCTTGCAGATCCCACTTCCATGCTCTCCATGAAGATTCTTTGAAGTATGATGCCAGCATCAGCCAGCAGGCGCATGGCCAGGGTATTGGGCTAGTGAGTGAAAGATGATGATGCACTAGCACCAGCCATTAGCCGTAGTCCAGCTTCTGTGCAGACTCGTGCTGCGCCGCTGTTGCTGCTGTTGCTTGACCAAGCAACGAAATATGGTCAGCTGCAAACTCATAGGATGTCAGTGTGACATCACATCATGAGGGTGACTCTGCATGCTTTTCTGCTAGATTGCTGCTACATTCGCACTGATCGAACTGTAGTGCATGCATACGCTCAGGCGCCAGGCAACAACTGCTGCCAGTTTGCAATCACCTGCGGGCCGCACGGTCAGCCCATCCACTGCAAACTCTACGTGCACTGGTGATGCCACTGCCTTGCCGTTGCTGGGGGTGACAAAGCTCACTCCCTCTGCAAAAGCAGGGGCAGCTGCCAGCAGGCCTGCACACGCAGCAGTTGAGGCCCATAACACAGTGCATAAGCATGGAAGCCCTATGGAAACGAGTACGGTGTGTTTCTTTGCTCCAAGCAGAGGATAGTGATATATTCTTGGCACTGATGCATGCCTATTACATGTGGCTTATGGGCAGCAGCAGCACCTCTGCTTACACTGACCACTCACTTGCTGAGACAACTGCAGCAGCTGCGAACTGCTGGATCCCATATGCATTCTGCGCTGTGAACTGTACTGATCGGCTCCTGTTGGCCAATGCGGGCCTAGATGCGGCGTTGTGCAGAGTTGCGATGGGCATCGTGCAGAGCGTCCGGGTGAGTAGTGTCAGCGTGCTGAGCAAACGAGTTAAGCTAGTGGATGGGTGAGTATCTGTTGTTTCATGTGCGAGAGAGGTGCTATAGAGCAACGGTGCGATGCAGGGACACGTCAGCCTGAAACCTACCACCTGCCAGTTTGACCAATGTCAAGCAGGTGCCAGTGACCAGTTGCCAAGTGCAGGAAGCAGAACTGTAAGCTCATTTACTCAGATGAAACGAATCAGCCTCGTGTTCTCAGCACGAATGTCAGCCAACATTCATGAGGCACGGCGTACATGCAGCTGCCAGCAACAAATCCAGCAACCAAACCACCACTGCCCCATTGCAAGGGTACCCTTATGATGCCTCGAAACGTATAGCACGCCAGACCCACTAAGGGTCGACAGGCAGATTGAGGAAAACTGGCACCATCTGCTACCACCAGTACTTGCACATGCCACGGCCACCGTCTTCCCAACATACTGACCATCTATGTGCCTAACGGATCACCACCAAAGATAGCACCCAGGTGGCGCGCATCCGTTGCAGAGCTCAGCTGAGCAGCAGTTGCAGCACCAATACCACTCTGCTGCAGCTGGTCCACCCCCACCTGCTGCAGTAGCACCGGCCCAGACCCCTCAACATCACTGCCGCCAGCCACCCTGCCAACATCAGAAACTTCTGCTGCACCAACTGCACGATCTGCACCGCATCTTGCTCCCTCTGCAGCTGCAGCAGTTCCACCTCCACTTGCATCCATTGCAGTGCTTTCACCGGCTACTACTGCCTCACCCAGCCCCCCTGCTCCTGCCATCTTATCATCATCATCTGCTGCTACTGCTGCTGCTGCTGCGCCCCTTTTCTGCAAGTCAACCTCAACCTCTGCTGCGTACTTTGGCTCCTCTTTATACTCCAGTCCCCTCACAGCAACAAGATCTGCAGCAAACGCAGGCACAGCTACAGTACCCATGGCAAAGTCCCCTGCCCGGTCAACAGGGTGTGCAGAGCTGCCGCCCTCAAGTCCTAAACCTCGCGTAGGGTTTGGGTCAGGCCGCAGCCGTGGGTCAGGGTCTATGCCGGTGTGGCCTGCTGACCTGTGGCAGATGTAGGGCTGGGAGATAAACTCGTCGCCTGATGCTATGGCTCCTGCAGGGCAGCAGCAGACAACAGTAATGTACATAATGTAGGCGTAAGGTGGTGAGCGCATGGATTCGTTGTCGGTGTGTTTTGCACAACAGCAATTAGTGCCTATTGTCCTGGGTCAACTGCTGCTGCATGCAGCAGCTGCAGGGGATACTGAGTTCTACGCCAGCACACACTCTCCATCAAATGCACACTGTGCAGTGCAAAGCCATCGATCATACGGATAATTTCCACCAGTACTGGACCCGCATCCTGCCAACAACTGCCCCCTCGCAGTAGTCCATCTTATTGCATCTCTGCCGCACATGAAGGCACTCTTCATGAGTGGCTGTGCCATGAGCAAGTTGCGAATGGGGCCCACCATACAACAGCAATGCACGTCATGCAGTGCACGGCTGGATGCTGAGTCAGCCTCCAAATCCAGCTGTGCCGCACATGATGCCGCTTTGGGGGCTGTGAATATTCAACCGTAGAACAAATCACTTGATGCAGTGCAAGGCTAGCTGCTGAGTCAGCGACCACCCCCACCTGCATCCAGCACATCAAGCCCCTCAGGGCTGTACTCATCAGCAGCATCAGCCAGCCCACCAGCCCAACTGCCGCTGCCGCTGCCACTACCAGCCCCCGGCCGCAGCGGCATGTCTGCATCCTCATTCACTGCCTGTGCATGCCTCCCGCGTACATCTGCATCACCCTCACTCAGACCCCCGCCCCTCCTGCCTGCTGTATTTGCATCATCCATGCTGCTCAGAAGCTGCTGCTGTAGTTGTGGGCCTAAGCCGCCGAGGTTTTGCGTGGGGTCTCCTGCTACTATGCCGTAGGTGGGGCCCAGCCCCATGATGTCACCGCCTACTGCTGCCACGTCATCGTCATATTCATAGTCATCCGGCTGCAGAGGATAACACCAGCATGAAGCAGCAGCAGCAGCAGCAGCAGTGTTGGTGGAGGCTTGCGGCAGCAGCAGATTCGGCCCTGGTGCTGCCACGTCATCATCATACTCGTAGTCATCCGGCTGCAGGTGGGGGGGGGGCAAGAGCAGCAGCAGCAGTGTTGGTGGAGGCTCGTGGCAGCAGCAGAATCTACCCTGCCAGCAGTGCTGCTGCTACGTCATCGTCATACTCGTAGTCATCCGGCTGCAGAGGAGATAACAACAGAGTGCAGCAGCAGCAGCAGCAGTGTTGGTGGACGCTCGCAGCAGCAGCAGCAGCAGCAGCAGAATCCAGGCTGCAGGGTGGGGAGGGGGCCAAGAGCAGCAGCAGCAGCAGCTGCAGCAGCAGTGTGTTTGACCCACCTATGTTTTGAACTGTGATACATACCACGATGGCACATTGTACTTGCAATGTCCTCACACAAGCTGCACAACTGCTCACGTGCTGTACAGTGCACAGCAGCAACCTCATCATTGTCACACAACCACCGTGGTTATGTGACAGAAAGCCTTACCTGCAGCCTGTCCACGTCATCCTCCCCTGGGTCATCTGCATCAGCCATTGCAGCAGCAACAGGCGCCAGCGTCACACTGCCATCCGGCTTCGGCTGCCACACCAGTGAGGCTGCAGCAGCAGGCGCACGCACGTCCAGGCGCTCTGGGTGGTCTGCTGCTGCTCCCAGGGACTGCAGCAGTCCGTCAGTAGTACTGCTGCTGGGTGGTTTGCTGCCGCTGCTGCTGTTGCGCTGCTGTGGAACAGTTGAACTGGAGTTTGCTGTTGCGCTGCTGTGGAACAGTTGAACTGGAGTTTTGTGTGCTGTCAGGGCCGGCAGGTGCTTGGGCAGTGTCCCTGATGATGGCAGTATCATCATCTATGTCCATTGATGCTGGCATATCTGCCTGTGCCTGCAGGAGGTGTGAAAGCGCGGTTCACAGGTGCATGCATGTGAGAGAATCCATAGCTATATCTAAAGTGTTAGAAGTCATGCTAGGCCAGACAGGTAGTCGTGTTGTGAACCTTCGATCATGTGGTGGAGTTTCCAGTGCAGCCTGAACAGCAATGCACATGCTGCAGCAGTTGCCTATGCACACATGCTGCTCTGTGCTATGCCCCGTATCCAGCCCAACAAATACTCCTTTATTGAGCATCTCCTGCAGTCTTTGATATTGTACGATAGTGACACGGCGTGCAGGTCCAGACCACTTACATCTTTCAGCTGCTGCCCCAGGTCACTTGGAGGATTGCTGTCAACAGCAGTGTGCACTCCTGCCCACAGCGCTTCACGAGTTGCAGCAGCTGTATTCATTTGTCTGGACGAAAGATGCTGCTGCCAACCAAGTCAGGGCAGTTGCTTGCGAGGGATGTCTGGGCGTGAACTTGCCGAGTGCGATGGGCGTTTAACACCGGCGATCGCCATCAATCATGCCATCAAGCAAAGTCATACAGTATCGTTGCAACGGCAGGTTTCAAACATGCCACGCGAAAGCAGCCAGGCTGACTGTTACATGGTGCTTACGCAAGCATGAACAAGGAAACCATGGACAAGTGGTGCACCAGAGCCAGCCTCAAATGGCCAATCAGCCAGAGCCGGCATATCCACTCATAACAAGGTCATTGTCGTGTTACATAGTGCTGCCACATGATGCTGATCTGCAGCAGCTGCTGCAGCCGCTACAGCCGCTGCAGCCAACCTGCTCCTACTGCTACATGGGTGCACTGCCACAGCAGCTGCCACACTGCTACCTGGCCATTACGCATCGCCCTGCCTATATCTGGCTATTATTGGCCCTGCCTTCTGTTCTTCGTAAACTCCTCTGCCCGAAAGAGCGTAGACAACCTGTCACGTGTAACACTGCTAGCTGGCCTGCACTGGCAGCCGTGCCAGCAACTGCTGCAGCTGCTGCCGTCTGTGCCTCCAGCAGTTGCTGCGCATGGGGTCTGCTATCTCTGCTGCTGCCAACGCCTTGAGGCTATGGCCTGCTGCTGCTGCTGCCTTGGGGTGCTGCTGCTGCTGCTCTGCCAGCTGTGCCAGGCAGCAGTAGTACTGCGCAAGGGTGTTCAGCGCTGGCTTGCAGGAAGGGAAGTCTGACAGGGCCTCCCTGCATATGATAAACACCTGCACCAACACAACATCATGATGGGGCAACACAACATCATGATGGGGTGATTGCGAGATTGGTGCGACATAGAAGCGAGGAGCGCTAGTAGCTTAATAATGCCTTGTGATAGATGCTGACGCGTGCGATGTGGAATGGACAACAAAAACACCTTGAGTGGCACCACTGTGGCTGCAGAATACATACAGCATGCACATCTGTTGTTGGCTCGTCCAGGGTGAGCGCAGGGCATGCCATTTCAACACCTTCCCCCAAGCCTGTGAACCGCCAAGACCTGCAAAACACACCGCAGCATAGCCCGCAACCAGCCCCACCACTCGCTCACCTTTTGCTGCCTGGCCATGTCAACAGGCTTGCAGCCTGGCAGCGTGAACAGGCCCCACAGGTAGTTCCAGGCTGACTCATTGTCAGGAGCTCGCGCAATCTGCTCTGCCAGAAAGTCCAGTTCTGACTCCAGCACCTCTGATATGCTGCTGTACTGCTGCAGGGTGTGCTGTTGTGTGGACAGTGCACAGCAAGGCAGGTTGGTGGGTGAGAAATGATATATTTGACGAATAAATGACATCGCTGCGCAGCATCGGCGCAGCGGCTGTGTTTATGCGGCTGTGTGATGTGCTGTGAAATTCAAGAGACTGAACAAGAGGCGCAAGAGACACGAAGTACAGGCGACAAGGCGTCCTGTGCTCTGAAAGCTTACTGTACCTGAACAAAGGACGAGCAGAATTGATTTGAGCTGCCGCAACAGCAGGTGTTGTAGTATCAACCAAGCAGTGGCAAGCGAGAATGTTCAAAAGAGTCCAAATATGCAGTAAAGTTGCACTTCAAGTGTTGGGCCAGTTGTGCTGCGTCATGAATGTCTTTGGCGTGCCCACCTGCAGTACGAAGAAGCGCTGGTTCCATGCGCTGTTGTTGCGCACGTCCTCAGCCAGCAGCCGCTGCACGTACAGCTGCTCCTGCTGCCATGCTGCGCCACACGCCACCACCACCTGCCGGTGTGCCCAGGCATGGTAGTTCTTGGAGTCATCATCTAGCGCGCCTGCAGTTTGGAGGAGAGAGTAGCAGGGGTAGAGGTGAAAACACCTTTGGCGGTCAGCAGCTGCACAGCACTGTGCTAAAGTGTGCATGCGCTTGCTTAGCTGGAGACAAATCCGTTGCAAAATCAACAAACACATTGCGTCCCCAGCTTTCTTTGGCACAGGTGCCACCAGAAAATCGGCAAGAATCCTGAACCGCAGGTTAAATATTGGTGTACTGGTGCATATGGCGCCCTGTTCCAGAACTGTCTATCTGCTGGGACCATTTGCAGCACAACAGCTGTAGCCAAATAGACAGTCACACAACGTGGGATTTGGTTTCAACCCTAATACCTAACCTCGGAACCCTAACCCTAGCCCTAACACACTTGTGCAGAAGTCCAGCTCCCGCTGTGTTGCGTCAGGCCCCAGCGCTTTGGCAAGTTTGCGCTGATGGTTCCACAGCTGGTAGTTCTTGGCTGAGTCAGACGCAATGCGCCTGGCAGCAAACAAGGCAAGCAGGATCAGGCAACAACAGCAGCAGCAGCAGCATGGCAGACTGATCAGCCAGGTAGCGGATAGCTTGCTCGAACTCTGCAGGACTGTGCGCTGTACGTCCACATCTTTTCAGCAAAGACAGAAGAAGGATGCACGCAGATCACGGTCACGTGCATTGTGCCAGCACTTTTTCATGCAGCACCCCCAGGGGCTAGCGCTGCAACTGCAAAGGCTGGCAGGGGCTGTTGCTGTGGCGAGGATCGTAGACCCAAGGGCCCACTGAAGCACAGGGCGCACGGATGGATAACCCTGCTGCTGCTGCATGTTGTGCGTACGAATGCTGGCAACGTTTTATGATGGCGAGCCCGCGCACATGTGCAGCGTTAGCACCGTTCAAGAGCAATGCGGCCCTCTGCTGCTACGACTGCTGTCAGCTGCTACAGCAAGCCCCTGTGTACAGCTGACGGCAACGTAAGTCAGCATCCAAACCATCAGACAGCTGCCCCAGCTTCGCACTCACTGCGTGAATTGGTACTCTGCTGTCAGGTCTGCGCGCAGCTCCTGCAGCACCTCCCATCTGTACTGCCAGGCTGTGTAGTGCGCCTGGTTGGCAGCAATGACGTCAGCAGTCAGCTGCAGCACGCGCTCACTCTTCTCACCCTGCATGAACACACAGCAGAGCATCACAGTGGAATTTGAATTGTTTGGCATCGGACACGGCGTGACAGCGCGCCAGTGACATACTGCATGGTCTTGCACCCTCCCGCGTAGTTGCAGGAACACGCATATGTAATATTACTTGCTGCAAATGGTCTTTCGTTTCCATGCTGATTCCGTCGAGGTGCGCACATGGCGTATGGCTAACTGTTATGCTGCAAGGCACACAGTATGTGTGCTGCTTCAAGTACACATCACTAAAAAAGCTCTCATGCGCCCAGTGCTGGTGTTGCATACAAGCCCTTCTTGGCGACATATGCCTTGAAGTAGCGTGCCAGCTCTTCGTCATGCTTGCAACAACCAGAACATCGGGAGCCGTGTCTTGATGCTGCCTTAATGCGCTCCTGCAAGTACGCTGCGCAAACCCCAATCATGCTACCCCTTTGCCCCCCTCCCGCCGCCCCAGGAGCACCACCACCTCCACACACCTTGGCCACACACGCTCTGAAGTAGCCTAGCAGCTCCTTGTCATATTTGCTGTACTTCACAGCCACAACATTGCCCTCATCGACATATAACCCCATCTTGGCATCCGCAGGACTCCGTCGATTGCTGGCTATATACACACCGGCCCTGCTAGGTATGCAGTCCACCGTATAGGGAGATTCCCACATGCTGCCTAGTAAGGGGAGTAAGGGTCTGGGTGGTCTACCTTACACCGAAAATAGAGAGAATAATCAGTCTGCTTTCCGCCTCCCCAGTGGGTGAGGCGCGGTTGCCGATGCCGAAAGGTATGGCTTACAAGGATTGATTATTATAACCCCATCTTGGCAAGCCCAGGAGTAGCGTGCTAGCTTCTTTTCATGCTTACAAAAACCATAGCATGAAGAAGCCGTGGCTGCTGATGCGCTCCTGCAAGCATTATGAGCAAAACCCTAATCATGCCACCCCCCCGTCCCGGGCGTACCACCACCTCCACACACCTTGGCCACACAAGCTCTGAAGTAGCCTAGCAGCTCCTTGTCATGTCTGCTGTATTTCACAGCCACTACGTTGCCCTCATCGCCAGGTGCTGCCTCAACAGGCGTCACATCACTCCACTCTGGACGCTGCAAGTATGGTACACAGTCTGGAGCGTTCGCCATACTGCTGCTACTGCTGTTGCAACGAGTCTTCCAGCGGCGGCTGTGCTCTTTTGCGCTGTTGCTGCTGAGTTAGTGGTAGGTGTGTCGTGGCACTTCAAACATCCAGCTGTCGGTGTGCAGGCTGTCTACAGCCTCCTGCAGCTTGGACAGGCTCTGGGCAAGCACTTCTGCAGGAGACACAGCAGACAGCAGCAACATTAACATATAGTATGCACATTTGAATGGGGTGAGCAGGCAGTGGCAATGCTTGCAGGACATGGCATCAAACCGAAGCAACAAGAGCAGCTGCACGGGTTGCATGCCTTTCTTGGCGCCCAGGAAACTCAAAATCCTTGCAGATGGTGTTGAGGGTGCCAGACTCTACAGAATGATGCAGCTGCAGCAACTACGTGCTTCGACTTGGTTCTTGCTGGCAGTCCAGCATCATCCAACCGGGACACACACAACTGCCGCTGCTTGCCCTGATACTGGCCTGCTGCGGTTGCCCACCTTTCCTGCTGTTTGGGTCGATGGGTGTCTGCAAGTCACCTGCAGTAGCCAGCGGATAACCATGACACAAAGCATGTGTCACAGAAAGATAGTTGTTGCTGTACCTAACAGTGTTTCAGTGCATGTGCAACCGCTGCACACGGCAGTGACTGCCAACAGTGATTGGCAGGCTCGGTGCATAGGCATGTACACGGGAGCAGTAAGAAAACATGGACGGCCTGTGGACGCCGTGAAATATAGTACACCAGGTGTACAGGCCGGTACCTGTGTTGGGCGTGCTGCTGTCAGGCGTGCTGTATGCAGGCGAGTCTCCACTGCTGGGCGTGTACTGCAGATTAGGGAACTGCGAAACGGGAGGGGTGTTGTACTGAGAGCTCATTTACTGCATCTGTTGATGGTGGCTTCAGGGGTTATGGCGTTGTCAGCACTGTTGCTGTTGCTGCTGATGCTGCTGGTTGGTGCAAGTGCCGGAGGCCGATCGACGGTTGTGAACCCATCTAGCGTGCACACAAAGCACCTACTGGCAAGGTCCGAGACCACTTGAAGCTCTACAGCCTGAGGAGAGGCAGCGGCTGCCTGGCAGCCTGGCTTCGCATGTTATGTCATGTTACCGGTGTTTCTCTGTTCGATCCGCCACATGTGCTCTTTTCATTCAGAGGTCTTTTAGCGCTGCGTCTGATAGTTACGTATACGCTGAAGGCTTGCTTGAGGTTGCACTCCCGCGTAGTGCTCTTACACTCTACGGCCGCGGCGGAGTAGGCGCTCAAGCCTTTTTCACAAGTAAGTCAAATTTAGAACGTCTTGAAGGCGTCGATGAAGCGTCGGCCCTCCGTGTACATCAGTCTGCACTGGCATAATTGGCTGCCTGCAGCTGCGCTCTGCCTCGTTATATGTTTTAGAACATTGGTATAAAGCATTTAGCAGCGTCTGTAGTTGTGATTGGGCAGCTTGCTGATGCAGGGCATGTTGCTGCTGGGTGGCTGCAGCAGCTCCTCTGCGGTGTGCATGCTGGCTGGTAACCCACCTGATGCAAGCCTTGCAACATCAGTCCGTTGTTTCGATTGCCCTGCTTACCGCGTTCTCTCTGCTGCGCTGCCATGCTTGCTATCAGGCCAAACAGCACCATGGGAGGCGGTAACGGTCAGAAGTCTGCAACCAAGCGCGAGCGCAACGCAGCAAAGCTTGCAGCACCAAAGGGTGGGTGCAGCAACAGCAGAAATATGTGCTGATGAAGCTGATGGGGCGCCAGCACCAGTGGCAGCTGCCACGCCACAGTACCAGCTGACTAACCAGAGACACTGTAGCAGTGCCAGCAGTTGCTTGCAGGCTTGGGCTTGCAGCACGAGAGGTTGACTCTGCTTGCTGTCTTGCTGACTGATGCTTGCAGGCAGCCAGCTGAAGTCCAACCAAGCTGCCATGACTCTCAAGGTGAGTTGCGGCACAGCTATGGCACTCAACCTACTTGCAACAGCTGGCAGGCCTGTTGATATGCAGCACCTTGCAGGACAGCCCTGACAGTGCGCGTCTGGTATGAATGTCCCTTATGTTGGTGTGTGGATGCCGAAGCAGTTTCCACAGCAGAGCTATAGCAGTGAAGGGGCTCCATGGTGCCTGTCGTTGGCAGTTTATGGACGACATGTTGGAAGCCATGGCGTTCAACAATGGCCTACTGTTTGCTGCTGACAGCATGGCCGCTGCTGTTGTTTCCTTCGCTGCAGTGCCACGTGTGCCTGACGCAGTTTATTTGCACGGTAAGTGCATGTAGGATGCCATGCGTTGCTTATGCTGAAGTTATGAATCAGCAGGAGTCTCACATTGTATAGCCAAGCATGTCAGACATCTTCCTGCAAGCCGCATGCCTGCGCAGTGCTGCCAGCAGGGCTGCCACAGCACGTATCATCAGCTCCGTCGAACTTGCAGCAACCCGGTGCGTTGTTCTGTACAGCGTTGTTCTGTTGTCTGCTGTGGCTGTCTCCGTTTCTGCAGAGTAAAGAGCAGCAGCTGAAGGACCATCAAGAGAACAAGCACCCAAAGTCAACGTTCGAGGTGAGCAGCTGCTGGTGACTGATGCATCAGTGACTGATGACTGGATATGCATGCTCACTCTGCAACACAAAGCTGGCATGTAGTAGTGCACCAACAGACTTTGCAGCCCGTGGTTGTGCTAAGGACATAAGTTCTGCAATCTCTGGTAACACACCACCAGCTCTGCATCTTCTGCTAGCCAATTTGTTCATGGCATCTTCTTACTTGCAATTTTTTTCTTATGCGTGTCCTGCAGCAATGCTTCCCCGACTATCAGAAGGCGTGATGGGCAAGCTTGGGGGTGCTGACAGGGGCCAGATGATGCAGCTGTGTGATGATTGCCACTGGCAGCCAGCGGCTGGCTCAGCTGCAGCGACAGCAGTACATACGAGAGGTACCGTCATATCATCAAGCAACAGTACATGCGTTGTGGATGATGGACCTGGTTTGGTGCTGGTATGCTGCTGCTAAAGCATTTCGCTTAGCCTTGGCAGCCTGCATGCTGGCTACTGCAAAGAGAGACAAACCAGCTGCCCATCTGGTGCTGGTTAGGCGGCTGTATGCAGCTGACCGTCATTGACAATCGGTGTGGAGAGTGTTGGGGCATACACGACTGAATGAGTGAGGGCTGTAGCATGCACCGCATGCCATGCGGCACCGTGTGCATGCAGCGAGCACCGCAATGTGCACAGTGGCCATTTACAGGGTGTTGCTGTCGATATGATCCCAGCTCAATGCTGCGGATGTTGCTGTTTCAAATAGTGTAACAGCTTCAACGTCATCCGTGGTATCAGTCAGACCACCAGCAGACCACCAGACTGGTAGTTGGAGCCCCAGCCACTAGAAATCGCTGATCGTGCTGATGCAGTAACAGCATGCTGTCGTCAGGTGCGCCAGCAGCAGACTAGTTGAACTAGTTGAACTTCGTTTCGATCAGAGTGCACAACCCACCATGATGCTGGCAGCACAAAGGACACCGTGCGTGCTTTGACAATGCCTCCCAACAAACCATGCTTATGACTTTTGAGATCAGTACAATCACATCAGCACTGCATCGCAGCCATGCATTCTGCATCATTGTCATGGCACGGCGACACAGCACTGCATATGCATGCAGGAAAGCTGCGCATCGCCTCATCAGCGAAGTGGCTAGATGCGCTTCTCGATAAACAGCAAGCAGCTTGCAATTGGCCGTGTGTACAGTGACACAATGCTTGGTACGCAACCACTTGAGGCCATTTATCCATCCGGTGACACACCCACTACTAGTGGCATGGCATGCACAGTCATTCACACAAGACATGCTGTCATGACAGGCTGTTCAGCCACATAAGGCATCCCAGAGCGAGTCGCTGGCCAGGATGTATGCTGGCAGGTCCACTACGCTCGCACTGGTGCTGGCACCAGCAGTGGTAGGCTGCTCACAGCTGTTGCGCAGCGATGGGCGCCCACTGCGCTGCGGGCTGCAGCAGGCACTGCTGCGCTGCTGCTGCTGCTGCTGGGGATGGTGCTGCTGGTGGGCTGCTAGGCCATAGCGGTCAGACGATGGGGCAGACAGCGGCCGGCTGATGCCTTCGCCACCTGCAGTGGCATCATGCCACATGACGCGGCTCAGCACAAGGGCAGCATGAGTGACGTGGCTGGAGGTTCTAGCACAGCAATGCTGTCGTCCTCACCCGCCACAGTGTTAGCTGCATCTACTGGATGCTGAGTGCTGCGATGCAGCTGTGAAAGCAGGCATGCTGCGCATAGCTTCTGTGAACTGCACTATATCATTGACACTGGCCATACACACCTGACACAAAGTGCTGGGCCAGTTGTGCCGCTGCCTCTGGCACGGGCTGCTCCCGGCAGCTTTGAGGCTGCAGCACCGACGGAGCAGCAGAAGGTGGGCGCACACTGCCTTCACCACCTGCAGAGCAACACACAACACAAAGCAGTTGTGGGACACACACAAAGCAGCTGTGAGGCTGCTAGCCTCACGGCAGGCGCTCTGAGACTTTGTATCAAGTGGTGATGACGTGACCACACAGCAACACCATGTGTCATGCATGCAGGTATGCGTGCAGATAAGGCTGTTCTTGCCGATCCTGGCTGGCTTACCCTGCTGGTAGCGCTCAGCGTACTCCAGCACCTCTGCTGGCACGTCCAAGCCTTGGCAGCTGCTGTGCTGCTGCTGGTAGTGCTGCTGCTGCTGCTGCTGGTACCGCTGCGGGTGTACATGTGCAGCTGGCGCCTGCACATGCTGCTGCTGCGGCTGCTGCTGGTGCTGCTGAATTTGCTGATGCGTCAATGCGTGTATAGGACTGCTGCCACCACTCGCAGGCTGCTCAAACTGCTGTGCCTGCTTCGGCCGAGGGCTGCTGCTAGGAGAGGACACATCCTGGTCAACAGCCCCTGAAGCAAGCAAGGCAGCTGCTGCCGCTGCTGCTGCACTGCTAGCCCTGAGGCCTCCGTTTGTCCTGCCGTATGCCAGATGACTCTGAATCTGTGCCAGCTCCTGTGCATATGCAGCAGTAGTGGCCTGCAGCTGCACTTCATACTGCTGCCGCAGCTGCTGCTTCAGCTGGTGCATCTTGCGCTTGTGCAGCTCCTTCACCTGCTGCAGCTGCTGCCGCACACGTTCGAACTCATGCTGCTGCATCTGCGTCTCTTGTTGCTGCTGCAGTAGCTGCACGTGCAATGCAGCTGCTGCTGCAGCTGATTCCTGCTCCCTCCTGCAGTGCCACAGAAGTTACAAGCAGGCAGAAGGCAGAAGCTCAGCGAAGACCTTGCAACACGCTAACTCCTGACTGTTACGCCACGCAGACAGAACAAGAATGTAGACTGTAATGCATGCAGACAGAACACCAACGCACAGCAGCAGCAACCATAACATAAGATGTCCTGCAACCTGCACCTGCCAGTACAGAATCAGCAGCAGCAGCAGCTGTAATTGTGGGCTCACCTGCATGCATCCTCGCGTGCTGCCTCTGCTGCTGCTGCCTGCAGCCGCGCCTCCTGCAAGTGCTGCAGCAGCACCTTCTGCACCTTCACAAACCGCCTCTTGAGCTGATGCTGCTCAGCCAGCTGCGCCTCAAACTGCTGCTGCTGTTGCTGTGCCTGCAGGCCACAGCTGCCACCAGCAGTAGCAGCAGCTGCTGCATGGTGCCCTGCGACTGTAGTGGCTTGAAGGGCAGCCGCACCTGATGCTGCTATGTTTGCTGCCTGCTGCTGCAGTTGCTGCTGCTGCTCAAAGCGCGAGGAGCGCTCAGCTTGTGTCTTGGCCGTGCTTGCCATGGTCTGCATGAGGTCTAGCAGCTTGCTGTGCTGCTGCAGCAACTCCTGCACGAGCTCTGCTGGCATCTGGCCTGCTGTAGCATGTGCTGCTGCAGCTTGTGCTGATGCGGTCACAACAGCTGTTGATCCTGCTGGAGTAGAGGGTGCATGTGGTGCAAGGGACTGTACAGCAGCTGTGGTGCTGGGTGGGGCCTGGCGATGCTGCTTTGACTTCTTACCACCACCAGCTTGACCTCCTGCAGGAACAGCTGACATAGCTCCTGGGGCAGCAGTAGTGGCAGCAGCTGCTGCCGCAGCAACCTGTGCTGCGTGACTGCTGGATAGCTCATGTTGTGGCAAGTGGCGCTGTTGTTGCAGCTGCTCCTGCTGTTGCGGCTGCATGTCCACTGCCTGGGCAGCTGCTCTGCTTGTGCCGTGCACAGCCGCCTCTGCTACCTTGTTAGCTGGGCGGTGAGGCCTTGGGCTGCCTTCTACATGGAACGGCCTGGTCCTCTGGCTGGTGGACGCTGCAGGCACTGCACTGCTGCCAAGCCGACTAGACTGTGCTGCAGGTTCCTGTTGCTCTGCTGCAGCACATGCTGCTGCTGTTGGCGCAGGTGCACGGTCGGGGAGTGCAATTTGCTCTGCAACACACGTCACGACATGTCCCACTCATTATGATTTGACGTCAAGACAAGGTGGAGAACAGGTTGCAATGGTGTGAATCATGAACAGGCACGCGTGTCTGTACATTCGATGCTCACCTTCAGCTGCAAGCAGTGCCAGCTGCTGCTCCAAGCGCTTCAGCTCTGCGCAGATCTCAGCCTGATCTTCCATCGTCCTATGTGCTTTTAAATACGCCACGACTATCAGGAGTACTCCTGAATGCTGCTAGTGGTGCACATCTGCAGAGTGCAGTAGTCCAGACAGCAGCTGGGCAAGGTCACAGCATCCATAGCCCTGCCCCCTGGAACGTCATGTGCAACAGGCCATAGTTTCTGCGGCTAAGTTCTACGATTGTTGCAGGGCATTTGCACGCCAAGGGTGGTTTGGCGTCGAACAACTGCAGAGTCTGTGCTATCAGTGACAGCTGACGCCCGTTCATGCAAAATATATATTTCAGGCTGCTGCGAATGGATGGACGTGCGCCTCTTGTCACATCAGGACCATGCAGATATGCATTGTTCAAACGAAGACCCTAAAAAGCTAAAGTCAGTTCTTGCGGAACGACCTGTACCTAGTGCATTACGTATGAGGCTGATTTGGACCATCTTGGCGTCTGATGTGGTGTCTACAATCACTTGCTGGCGCGATCCGGTCGTGAAGCATCGTACTAACTGGGGCCCTGTCCTTCATCCACCCGCATGGACATGCAAAAGCGTAACATTCGGGCCTTTGGGACAGCCCACAACCCGCATGTACATATAAGACATGTTAAGGCTAGGTGCACTGCATCAGGGTGCTTGCGGCACCAGCCCAAGACCAGGCATGTGCTGGCCAGCAGGTGCAGCGCTACGTCAGGCAATGATGCTGCCCCATCACACCGTATTGTCAGCCGTATGTTCCAGCAGCATAAGGTGCTTATGGAGGCGGGGTTCAGCTATGACCAGGCGTCCCTGATCCTGGAGATCACTGAGCGCAAGGCTCCTCCACAGCCTGCAGTTGTTGGTGCGTCACAGGCTTGGCAGTTCAGCAGTTGCATCTTGCAGGGGCGTGCAGTTGACTTGATTAGGCATGCACGTGGTTCTATTATCACCCTGCAATGGTCGGGGTTGAACAGACTGCACTCATAATTTGTGCATGGATGTATTTGCAGCATGTTGGCACATGCAGGGACAACCTTGGAGAGTGGCAGCGCTCCTCCTGTCTGAATCTATGGCTGGGACTTGCATCCGCTTCACATCTTTGCTTCAAACAGCCATAACAGGCTATGTGCTTCTATGTCTGCAGGCATAGATTGTGACAGTTCCAGCAGCGAGGCACCACAGCCAGCACCTGCTGCAGCCAACCCAAGCTCAAGTACAACCGCCACATCCAGCAGCACCACCAGCTATGAAGCCAGCTCCCCTAGCGAGCAGCAGCCGCCGCAGCAGCAGCCAGCCCTTAAAGGAGTCGAGGACCGCCTATCTTTCCTGGAGATGGAACTGCTGAAGCTCACCCTGCAGCCCGATTCACAGCAGCAGCTGCTGCAGAACCCTGCAGCAGGCAATGCAGCTGCTCCACCTTCAACACTAGCTGCAGCAGCAGCAGCACCAACCCCAGGCCTGGACCCAGCAGCAGCAGGAGCAGCAGCAGCAGGGTATGGTACACCTGGGCCTTGGTGCTGGCCAGGCTTTGATGCTGCTGACAGCCTTAACAGCCAGCCAGGGCATAGCTTGATCAGCCAGCCTGAGCTGCTAGACCCAGAGGTTTTAGCGATTGCGGAAGCCCTGCTGATTAGGAAAGGTCTGCCGTACTCCGCAGCAGCGTTTGCTGCTGCCCCAGGAGCTGCTGGCGAGCAGGCCCAGCAGCAGCAGCAGCAGAGGGTGAGGACGCCGAGCAGCATCTGGGGTAGGAGGCATGCGGCACAGCAGCTGCGGGCCAAGCAGTGGAGGTATGCAGATGACCCTGCAGCAGCAGCAGCAGCAGCAGCGTTAGCAGCAGCTAGGACACAGGGTATGATGCCATATGGCTACCAGCCCAACAATGACGCTAGCTTGATCCGCAACAGAGGGGCTAGCAACAGCAGCAGCAGCATGGGCAGAGCTGGCAGGCTGCGTCCCGGTGGCGTCCCAGGCCCAGATGGCCACTACGGCAACTTTCCTGCAGACTACCGCAGCTTTCCTGCAAGCTACGATCCAAGGTACGGCCCGGGATATCCTGCAGGGTACGACCCGGCATATGACGGCCTGCTGGGTCCCGAGGGTGGCCCAGCTGGCGATGATTTGGCGCCGTATGAGCCGTCAGGCTGGGCTGTTGCTGGCACTGTGTTGGTGGTGTATGCTGGTGTGCTGCTGACGTTCTTTGCGCTGCTGGCTGGGGCCGGCGACGTGGGCGCTGCGGTGGATCCTGCAGACGTGATGCTGTGGTGGTGAGGCAGCATAGTGGGCGCAGATAGACTACATAATATGCGGTCAAGTATGCCGCATTCAACGGTGAATGTATGCAGCACAGTGGGTGCAAATGCATGCGACCAAGTGCTGTGTACACGTGTGTAAAGGTGCTGCCCACGAAATGTATGACGCGTGGCAGACGTGATGCTTTGGTGGTGAGGCAGCACAGTGGGTGTAGTTTGCAAGTCATTGTATGCGGCCAAGGGCCAGAAAATGCATGACACGTGGCAGTTGTATATCATAGCTGTGAGGGTGCTGCCAGCTGGTGAGCATGCTGCAGATGCAGATGCAATGCAATAGGTGTTGTAGTGTTTTGGGAACGTGTATAAACAGGCTGACGCATGATAGCGTATGCGACAACTGTGTGGGTGGTGGGTGATGTGCAAGCGTGTACTCCAACCGCATGGCCTTGAACACAGTACTTACACGTCTAAGTGACGGCGCCAGCAACACAGCTGGAGATTGTATGAAACATTGGAGATTGTAAAACATGTGTTACATGTGTACTAGTCAACTGTGTCAACTGCACTACACTAGCCAACTCCGTTGGCCTATATTATTTTTGTCGCTTGCTGCTTACCTGGGGTGTTTGGTACTGCTGCATTGGTGCGGCACCAGCAACTGACGCAAGCTACCATTGCTCAGGCATAGCCACAGTACCCGCGTGCACGGACACTTGATCATCAAGTAGAAGTGCCGTGGACAACAGTGTTTGTGTCCGTGCACAATTTTGAGCAGCCACTGCCAAGCTGGGTGTGGATGATCAGCTTATTGGGTGATGAACAGTAGGTTGGGTCACCCACGCGCAGCGGCTGCGCGTCCAAGTCGACTTAGATGACGTCATTGTTGACGAAGTTGAAGTGTTGAAAGCCAATCAATAGGGCCACTTGCAGGAGCCTCCCCCACGGTGGGGTCATGCTGTTGTTCGTGGTAACAAGACATGTCAAATGGCACTTTTCATCAACTGAACACATGCGGACAGTTGCGTGTGCATGAGCCTGTAGATTTTGCATGAGCAGTGTCACCAGCGACGTGTGCTAAGGGGGGGGTTGATCTGGTTTACTTGCGTTCATGCGCCTTCAAGTACCGCTACATTCTTTACATGAGTTCCCGCCGCGAGCCGTGACCCTTGGCCAAGCATCCTGGTGCACAGTCATCGAGGCACCTGCTGCTGCTATTGCCAATGTACAGGCTGTACAGCACGTGTGCCATGATGGCAAAGGAATGTTCTGCTCATGATGACAGCTGGACAGCTCGCATCTCCAAACACCAGCACCCACAAGCTGCCTCATCATGCACTGAGTGCATGCATGCATATGCATTGCACTCCAAATCACAAGACAGACACTTGGTGGTTCTTTCAAACAATCTACAGCCGCCACCCCTAGCAGTTGCGCTGGTTGGGCTCCAAGTAAGGCAGGCCCAGCAGCTCAAACAGGTCCTGCTCACACACAATGCTGCGCTCACTGCCTGGACCAGACTCAACCAGCGCTGCCAGCTTTGCCCTATCACTTGCACTAACACCAACATGCTGCAGACCACCCTCCTTGCCACCTGCACCATCAGTTACCCCACCACCACCGCTAGCACCACCACCAGCAGCAGCAGCAGCAGCAGCAGCAATATTGTGACCCTGCCCAGCAGCACCCGGTGCCACACTATTGGCAGCGGCAGCAGTGCCTGTAAGTTCCTGGCCAGTGCCAACTAGCGCCGGCTGCCAGCCTGCCGGCCACCACTCCCTGCCGTTTCTGTCAGTTGGCGGAGCCTCATCAGGCACTGACAGCACAACCCGGATAGACCCAGATGCAGCAGCAGCAGCACTGTACGCCACAGCCTCAGCTAGCGAGTCACCGCTGCCTCTGCTGCTGCTGCTTCCTCTACCTGATGCATCTGCAAGGAGTCATGTGCACCGCTGGCACTAGCAGCAGCAGCGAAGTTGGCCGCTGCCTAGCGTGCAGTTGGCTGCAGGTTGACTGCTCGCAAGAGGTAGTGGCTGTTGAGGTTCATGCCGCAGTTGCCTGCGTGCTGGCGTATGAAGCGCAGGTACTGCTTGCTGCCACTCCTGCATATGCCACAAACAACACAACTGTAATCAACCAGTAGGTACAGCGAGTCACACGACCAACTTGCTTTTCAAGTTGCAGGTACTGCTTGCTGCCACTCCTGCAGCGCACAAGTAGCCGCAGCGAAGCAACAAACAGTCAACATCGTCGACCTCACCTGCAGCAGATCTGCGACAGTAGAGTGCCGTGTACCTGCAGATACAAGCATTGCAGTACAGCAGGGATGTGTTGTGCAGTACCACACCCAAATGCAAACGCAAAAATCACACAGCCTACCACGACCACCACAACAACAAACAGCAGCAGCAGCAGCAGCGCGCTCACCAGCCGACCACAGCCATTGCCCAGTAGCATGACGGTATGAGCATGAGGTCCCATCGCCTCCTCCTGCCTGCTGGGCTGATGTGGATGCACCACAGGTGGTCGTAGTGGTCCATCTGGTGGTTGCTGTCAAACCTGCAGATGCAGCACAATAGATTGCAATACATGTTCAGGGCTGAAACCAGGTGGGGCTTCTCTGTCGTGGGGAGGGTAGGGGTTAGGAAAACCAGGGTAAGAAGAGGGTGGCCTCAACACAAGCCATCAAGCCGAAACAGTACACAAAGCAGAACAGGGGCGAACCAAGAGGTTGATTGCTTGCCAGCTGGGCTCATGTGGATGCACCACAGGTGGTTGTAGTGGTCCATCTGGTGGTTGGAGTCAAACCTGCAAATATGTACAGCAGAAAAAAGCAGTGTACAAAAGATATGAACAACTGATCCGCGGTGCATGCGTGTCACAGCGCATGCAAGTGGTCCATCTGGTGGGCGCTGTCAAACCTGCAAACGCAGTACACCATATTGTGATACATGTCTGGGGCTGGCACGTGGCCTCAGTGCATCAAGCGGATACAGTACACAAAGCAGAACAGAGGCGTACTATAGGGTTGGCGACGAGAATGTGACTGTGCTACATACAGTAATGCAGGTTCAAGTCAGATCCGCGCTGCGTGCGTGTCCCAGAGCATGCAAGCAGGAACGCTGCGTAGTATGCGCGGGCTGTTGCGAATGCTGCAGCTTTTCTGTGCAGCCTGTCAACAGCTACAAGTGCATGCAACATCCGGCAAGTGCTAGCCACAGCCAAGGCCACTGCATGCTGTCACCGAGCAAAACTCGTCAAAACCTAAAGTATTTTGCAGCAGCTCACCTGCCCAGCAGGACATCGTTACGTGCCTTCTCCTTGTAAGTCGCCATCCTGTCCCGCTGAACCCTGCAAAACCCCTCCTCCTCTGAAACCACACGCCCAGCCGCCACCATGCTGCAGTACAGCTTCCCCACAAGCCCAACCAGCAGCGAATCATCCGTCTCATGTCCAACTAGATAGTCCACGTCATGTACTGCACTGCTGCGGCGGCCGCCACCTACGATCTGCAGCTTCCAACCGTTACTAACACCTGTTACGGCTGCTAGCGACTCCAGCAGGAAGCACCGCATCTCATCTAGTTCTGCGGGGGGAAACGGTACCGTTCAGTACCAAGTCGCCATGGTACCGCAAGCTGTACAGCGCTTCCCGACAAAACGGCAGTACAGCTGCTGCAGCAGCAGGATATGCTGCTGTACTGCCCACTGCACCCGCTGCAGCTGCTGCACTCCCACCCACTGCTGCTGCTGCAGCCGTCATGCTGCTGCTCCTTCTGTTGAAGCTGCTGCTGCCACCAAAACCCCTGCCCCACCCGCTGCCGCTTGCCCCTGCTGCTGCTGCTGCATCTGGCTGCCCGGCTCGCACCTGCCTAGGCAAACTTAGAGCTGCTGCTGTCACTTCGGGTGCAGAGCCATCTACCCTGCTACACCCAAGCTGCCCTACGTCAGCAACAGCAGCAGCAGGCGGCAGCAGCAGCAGTCCTGCTTCTGCTGCTGCATTCAGCAGACCCTGCAAGCTGATGTATCCTGCGTTCAACCACATCTCTGATGTATCCTGCGTTCAACCACATCTCTCATGTATCCTGCGTTCAACCACATCTCTGCTAGTGCAGGGCCCACCCCTGGCAGCTTGACAAACGCAGCACGTGCTGCGCCGCCTGCTGTGCCGGGTCTCAGCTGGCCTTGGGAGTTGCGCACCGGTTGGTTGGCGCGGAAGGACTCCAGCTGCTCGCAGGTGCCTGAGGCGATGTGCAAGCAGCAGCAGCAGCAGCAGCAGCAGCAGCAGCAGCAGCAGCAGCAGCAGCAGCAGCAGCAGCAGCAGCAGCAGCAGCAGCAACAGGAGTTGTTGGTTAGCAGCGAAGGAATCCAGCTGCTCGCAGGTGCCTGAGGCGATGTGCAAGCAGCAGCAGCAGCAGCAGCAGCAGCAGAAGCAGCAGGTGCGTGAGGCGGTGAGACGCAAACTTGGGAAGCCGCAGTGTGCCATGCAGTGGCAGTGGCAGCAGCAGCAGCAGCAGCTTGAGTTGCAGGTGTGCAAGCCATGGCCAGCACAGGGTGCTTGCTGCTTGTACAGAACGTGCTGCAACCCAGCTTCTTACATGTACTACTAACAGGCAGGCACAGCCCAACAGTCTGCTCAAACTGCACATACAGCAAACTGATGTCGTTGAGAACCTTGCCTTGAATCAACTGCCAACTTGCAGCAGGCATCCCCGCTGCTGTCCGTGAATTTTTGCAGCCTTTGGCAGCAGCAGCATGCAGCAGCCGCGCACCTGTTGTCAGCAGCTGGTGGATGATCCTTGACGTGAAGGCGCCCACAAACGGCAGCAGCTGCTGCAGCCGCTTGGCGCTCAGTGAGGGGCTCATGGGGAAGCAGCAGGCCCGCACCACTGCTGCTGCATGCGCGTAGGTGAGAGCCTCGTGCGCTATGGCACCTGCGGCAGGAAGAGTGCACGAACTGTGTTGCTGTGATCTGCATTGCACGACTGACAGTGGTGTGACATACTGGTTCACTGAGCTGCTGCATGTGCGTAGGTGAGGGCCTCGTGCACAATGGCACCTGCAGCGATATGTGGTGGTTGGCCAGCAGATTGGCAGCTGGTGCGAGCACTGCCGACTTGCTTGGCAGCAGTGTGTCCATCAAGATGAACTTATCCTGCATCTGTCAAACCAATGGCAGCCTTGAAATGGCAACAATCACCCCAATGTACCAGCCAGCAGCTGCATGTGACACGGCTCGGCGGCAGTACTATGCCGCTAGCTGTGCCATCACCAATGTTGAGTTATGTGAACATCACAACTGAGTGGTGTGCACGCCTGGGCCCCAGCCAGCATCCTTGACAGCCACAGCAGTCTCGTATCCCTCCAGCTCCTTCAGGGCCGCCCTCACCGCCTTATTGGGGCCCCTGGCTGCAACACGAAGTGGGCTGCCTATAGACTACGGTACTGCAACCTACTCCTGCCTGGAAACTAATGTAGTGCTCTGGTGGGGAAACGGTTAATTTTATGCGCACCTGGCCCCCAGCCAGCATCCTTTACAGCCACAGCAATCTCGTAGCTCTCAAGCTCCTTCAGGGCAGCCCTCACTGCCTCATTGGGACCGCCGGCTGCAACATGAAGTGGGCTGCCTATAGACTACGGTACTGCAAGGAAACCAATTTCTGGCTGCGTATTGTTGGGTAGTGAATTAGTAGGGCAAGGTAAAGGTGAGTTCTGTGCGCACCTGGCCCCCAGCCAGCATCCTTGACAGCCACGGCGATCTCGTAGCCCTCAAGCTCCTTCAGGGCCGCCCTCTCTGCCTCATTGGGGCCCCTGAGTAGCCGGCTGCAACACGAATTGGGCTACCTAGAAAGATATAGACTACGGTGCAGCAAGGAAACCTACTTCTAGCTGGGTATTTATGCAGCGCTCTGGTAGGGTCACATATGATTCTGTGCCTCACCTGGCCCCCAGCCAGCGTCCTTGACAGCCACAGCAATCTCATACCCCTCCAGCTGCTTTAGAGCCGCCCTCACCGCCTCATTGGGGCCCCTGGCGGCTGACTCACCAGCATCAAAGCTGCCATGCAGCACCACCTCGACTTGGGTGGTGAACAGGTTGAAGCGGGGCTCCCAGCGACCCAGCCACATTGCATACCTGCGGCAGCACAAGCATGCATATGTTGATCCGCAAATTGATGTAATGGGTGATGCTGTTGTGTGTTGCACTAGATTGGTGTGCTGCTGCTGCTCAATCGAGCAATAACATGGTACGGCTGGTATCCATGGCTCACCATGGTCAAACAGCCCACAAGAGCGCAGGGTCTGCAGGTGATGTGCTGTCTAGTCCATGTTCGCATGTCAATTGCTTGCTACTGTGGATGCCATCAATTCGTAGCTGCTGCCCTGCTGACTCACTTGCCCATGGGAGCATCTGGTGACGGATCAAGATCAGGCATACGCCTGGGCCCAACTAAGCGCTGCTGCTGCTGCTGCTGCCGTCGCTGCTTCTTGGCTGCCCTGCTGCTGCCGCGCTGCCCTTCTTCATCATCACTGTCGTCGTCGCTGCTGCTGCTGCTGCCACCTGGTGACTCAAGCAGTTGCTCTAAGCTGTACGGCTGCTCAGGAACATATTGGCCAGCTGACAGAACAGCATCGAGCCATTCATCTGACACAAGCCTTACAACAAACTGCTGCTGCTGCTGCAAGTGCTGCTGCTTGTTTGTGGGTCTTTGTTGGGTCTGTAACTTCCTGAGCCGCCACTGCTACTGCCGTCGAGGTCTGATGGGTGTAACACAATGTGTGAGATGGATCTGGCGAGGTCAGTGGGGTGGGTGGCAGCTGTGATGGGAGCTGAGTGGATTGCGGCACCTAGCTGCTGCAGGCGCTGGGTGATGATTTTTGCGCGGAGCTGCAGCAGCGGTATGCTCCTGTAGGTTATGTAACATGGTCATCAGATCAGTGACAAGTTGAGGCGAGCAATGAAGGCAATGCAGTTGTTTTGATCAAGTGAGCTCCTGTAATACGCCTGTTATGCAGACAGGATGCCAGCGCAACACAACCACAGCACATGTGACAGCAGCAGCAGCAGCACTTGATGCACCACAACGCATATACCCACCCATGCAAGAAGATGACCATTCCAGGCAGGGAAGCTTGACTGCTGCTCTTCTCCTGCTGTGAAGATGAACTGCTGACAGCAGCCGCTGCTGCTTGTGCAGTGCCATCTTCTGGTGCTAGCACAGGCCTAGCATGCAGCTGCTTGGCATGCCGTGCTGGTGCTGGTGCTGATGCGTCCGTTCGAGCAGGCAGTGGGGTCGAGTGTGCTTGCTCTGCTTCTCCAGCAGGAGCTGGTGCCCCTCTGCTGCCTTTCCTGCCATCTACGTTGCTGCTGCCTCCTTGAGCTGCATCTCGGTGAGAGGTGGTGCTTGTTGCATTCAAAATAAACTTCGGACGTTTTGATTATGGCTGTTCAGCGTCCATGTGCCCATACGAACTTGAAGCCCTAGTTGTGTAGTGTCGCAGGAATTCGTGGCCGTAGGATACAAGGATGGTCCGGAGTGACGCAATAATTACCATACACGGCGCCTAAATTGTGAAATTGACCGGAGATCCAACAGGAGCGGCACGTGTCTGAACGCTGGAGCCCCCAAAGAGTGAGATCACGGAACTGCTCTGTCGTAACATCTGACTCCAATATGTTTGTTGTCCACTATTGGCACTACCGGGCCTCATAGGTTTTAGTTGACATTAGGTTTGGGATGTCGGCAGCAGGCAGGCCAGCACAGGAGATATTGATTTGACAGCATCAAGTCCTGTCAGGACCCTGGGGCTGAGGTGTCAGGCTGCAGCTGCAGCTGGCGCCATAGAACACTGTTTAGGTTCCAGAAGCAGCACAAACTTGCAGGGCATCACGCCCTGCAGGCTACAGATGTCCTGCTTCACCCGCTATTTTTGACACGTACCAGGCATGACATACGGAGGCGTTCACACGGTCACCGCTTTGCTCTTGAGGATTGACTCTACAGTCGACAACTTAGCCATCATGCAAGTAGAGCACATCTGTGGCCCAAGGCTTGCCGCGGCAATAGTGGGCAGTGCCAACAACACCAACTCTGCAGTACTGCTGTCATCAACCAGGCGCATCGCTGTAGGTGCGCCAGATGAGCAACAACAAACCATAGACAGTATGCAGTGCACAGTGCGTCAGTCCAACCGAAGCGAGCAGCTGCTGTAATAGGGATCCAGCAGCATAGTGCTAGCCAGCATGCACACAGTAGCTGCAATAGTATGTTGGACCCATTGCGGCGCATCAAACGCTGGTCTGCTGCCATGTAACGGGTGACCACCACAGGAAGCGTGCAGCAGTGCAGCAGTGAGTGGTCAGGCAGCACAACTAGTGGCAAATACTGCTAATTGTTCCCTCTGAGACACCCTTAGTGTATGCGGGCCGCAGGGATGTAGTGCCGAGTTGTGTGCTGAGCAGTCAGGGCTGTTGGATTGCTTACAGCTGGCTCACTGTATGGCTGAGTACCTTTACTTTACAGTGTAACCAGTGCGTGGGGGCAAGCACCTCGTTAGCCAGCTAGCGGGGGATCGAAGGGTTTACACGGAGTCGCTATTGGTTGTAGCTGCCAGGCTAGTGCTTTAGCTGGCCTGCAGGCTGCAGCAATCAAGTGGTGAGGTACCACTGTACTTAACTATGGCTGGCCAGCAGTACGCGCTGCACTGCAGTCGGCGAGCTAGATTGGACGGGACAGGGGAGAGACCGGTGGAGGTCAACAATTAATTACCTTTTGTGGAGCAACATTGTGCACTTCAAAGGTGCAACAAGTCTGTGACGCTCCGTCTGCTCCCAAAAACGAAAAAAGAGGGCACCCTTTATATAGGGGCCGTGAACGAGCCCTCAAAGTGCTACTTTTGTTATGACAAACCACGCATTCTGGGATCTTGCAGCATGGGCATCGGCAGGGCAGGGCACCAGGGGCTGCAAACAAGGCAAACACTAGTCAAATTATGGCAGGTCAACTCCAGGCCTGAGAGGCCTTGGCTGCCAAATGCTACTATACTACGCAGGCTCTGCTGGAACCTCATACAGTGATTGCAGGATCAGGAAGCATCAAGCATCACTGGGGAAAATCAAGCATGATGCCTGGATGTCTCCGCAGGCATGCCGCAGCATCAGGCTGCTGCTGCAGGGCGGGGGCTGACAGAATGCATGTTCTGTAACCTCCAACAGGCCCTTGCAATCTATAGAAGGCAACTCTAAGGCTGACGATCAATCCATAGCATCATCATGTCCCAAACCTTTATTTACAGCTGCAGGCAGGGGTGGTCAAGGGCTGGGGCTGTAGCATGCAGCAGCAGTGCTGTTCTCGAAGTCCGCCGCTTTCATATTCATGCATTTAGCGTCGAAAAAAAGGTAGAACTAATATTGTTGAGAACTATGCCAGCTTCCAAGGCTATCGTGCCGGGCTGTAGCCTTCCGCCGGTCCCGCTCCGGTCACCTGCGAGACAAGTCATGTGCACTGAGCTCAAAGAGCACAAGCACACACGATTTTAGCTTGAAAGTGCACGAACTACAACGGCAGGCAGGCCATCGTAGCCACCATTTAAGGCACCATTTAAAGGTTGCTACTGCTGTTGGTGGTGCTGCTGATGTCACCACACCAGCGGCTGTGGGCAGCACACTAGTAGTGACCTGGCACACAATATGCTAGGTCACGCAATTTACACCAACAGTCATCAAATTTCATATGCAGTGGCAAGTTCAGGCAAGGTCCCGTTACTGACATTGCATAATTAGGTCCATGTAAACAACACTAATCAGTTGACACAAATCCTGATGACAACACCAACAAAGCAAGCACAGGGAGCCAACACTGTCGCCAAACACATCCAACATTGCAGCTCCTCAACCCTGAAAGCACGCTATGTGCATGGCACTGCAACAACGCTGGCCTGGGCGCATGGCATGAGTTGAACTAGATCATCCACTGTAGCGCTGACAGCAATTCAACAAAGCAGTGCTGTGCTTCATGTCAGCAGCTGCCAACGGCTGTAATGCCAAGACGCGGCAACTGTACGCAGCAGCTGGACCCATGCCAGCGCTGCAACCGTCACAAGCAGCAACGTGTCATCATGACAGTGTACCAACAACTCTGGCACAACAGCATCAGCTGCTTGAAAGGCTTCAAAAACTGTGTTCAGAAGCAACCATTGGCAGCAAAGCAGCCTCCTGCCTAATCTCCGAAACAACACACATGCTAAACATGATGTGATGGGTGCTGCGCATGCACAAGGTGAAACAAAGTGAACCCTAAAACCCTTCATGTTGGCAACGATTGCAATACACATTCATGTAAGCATGGGAACTGAGATCTGATGCCACAACTGTTGCTTGTACATGCTGCTGCTGAACCTCCGTACCCCACAACTTGTGGCATATACCGACTTGTGCGGCCATGGCAGCAATGGCAACACTGGTATACAACACTGTATAAGCTGGCGCATGAAATCAGCATGTAAGGCAGAGCTGTGACCTGCGCACAACACAACCATATCATCAGCAGGCATGCATGCGTGCAGGATGAATCTACGTTCAACCTCTGGATGGGGTTCAAGTTCCAGTCTGGGCTGTGGAACAAGCAAGCATGCATGAGACTGCTGGTTCCAGCTTTTCAATGCAGTACAACAACAGCAGCACTGCCAATCGCACAATATGGACCCCTGGCATGCTGCCTGCAATTGGCGCATCATCTGCATAGCAGCTGATCCAAGCAACATGTACCCTCATACACAAGTCATACAGTGCTGACACGCCTACAGCTCACTGCAAAACAGAGCCCTAGCTGACAAGCAGATCAGAGGCACAGAGTATTGGACATCTCACTTGTAAGCAGGCAGCACTACACTCGAACCATCCAAGGGCAGCAGTTTGGTTGACCAGTCAAACTAGCTAGTTATGCTGTAGCATGTACTCACGCAACAACCGCATCAACACAGCTGCACCTGAACCATCAAAGGGCAGCAGCTGGTTGACTGGTCAACCAAAGACCTACGCACACAATAACTGAATAAGCACAAACCCTTCAGCATGAACATGCCATAGCCAGCTGCTACGCGCACCAGAGCACCAATGCATGCGGCACTCGGCAAAAATGTACATGGGTCCCTGACAGATTCAACCCTTGAATGACGGTGACCGACATCATGGCAAGTATGGTACAAGTCTCAGGCAAAACGGATCATCCAACATGGCCATGAGCCGGTGCCGGCTAGTCACAACACTGTGCACGTTTCAGTTGAGCCTGACACTTGGCAATCAGGCGTATACAAAGCACAGCCGCGTGATGTGCCATCAAAGCCATACACGTGATTGTCAATTGGCACTTTGCTGTTACTAACAGCTGTTGGTAACAGTTGTCAGTAACAGCACAATAGAGAGCTGCACCAGCGTGCCTCCATGTGAGCCGAGCACATCACGTGGTAATCATCGTCCTCTTATTGAAGTCAATCACAAACTGCATAAAACAGCATACTGCATCGGCCTCAAGCCCTGCATGCAGCTCCATCAAGGCAAAGCCCTGCCATGACTGGTCGCCACTGTATGACATGCATCGCTTGAAGCTGCTGCTGTAACAGCTCCCTCATATGCAACCTGAACTGAATACCACATATCATACTCTCATGGCTCGCCATCCTTTGATTGGAAGGGCTATGCCACCTGATATACGGCATGCCTGCAACTCCAAAGTTGCCATGCCGGCAGCACGCTGTCGTAGCAACTCTAAGTGTTATTCTTTTGGAGGGCTAACCAAAAGGAGTGGCTCAGGCATATCACAACACAAGAGCCAATGTTCGGCTGTAGCAGCCATCACAACAGGGGGAGGCTGTCGGCGACACAAAAGCCATCAATGTCTTTCAACTCGTCCATCCAAAATGACCACTACGTGCCAGTGCTGCACATCGTGCGTTGCAAGGCAGATGCAGCACGGCACAGCACAGCACAGGCTGATGCAAATGCAGCCCTCCCTGCCAGGGATACGCGGTGCGCTTAAGCACCCAGTATCATACCAAAACCCACAACCAGACGCCAGCCTGTGCTAACGTATTCAGCATCATGCCGGCACCCACAATGATCCTTACCACCGCTATTGTGTACATTACCGCCATTGCCTATACATGCATATGCGCCATGCAGCTGCAGCCACTCGCGCAGTGAAGGGGACAGAAAACACAAGTTGGCTGAGCCGGTGGCAAAATTTAAAGATTATAAAAATAAGTCTTCTCTTTTTTTTGCTCTTTTTTTCCATGATCTTTGATTTAGTGCTGCCTTTTTTTGCTTTTTCGACTGCTATACAAGGCAGCGCATGCTTGCGGTGCTTTGAGCACTCAGCTCTTCTGGCACTTCCCTGGTGAATGACCCACACACCAACGACTGAATGCCACATCTGTCATCCCCTAAGAACGCAACGCATAACACCGCTGGCACACCACACACAGCACAACACCTATGCTTGCCGAGCTGAGCAACATTGTTAACAACCTGACAACGTCATTTTGCAAGCTGCGGGATGCAACAAAGGATTAACCTGCTTGGGGCCAAACACAAACACAAGCCGAGAAATGCGTTGCTTGAACAGCCTGCCACTGCAACATTGTCCTGTGTTGAGCACAGGGGGTTGCATACCACTGTGTGCTGGTGATATGCGAGGCAGACACACAGTGTGAACAGGTTCACAAGCTACCAAGCCATGCATAACAATCTGCCCAACATTCCCCGACATGCCACCAGTCATAAGGAGCACACACCACGCAGTGTGAACAGGTGCACAAGCTATGAAGCCAGACCAGGGGACAGATTGTGAGCAGCATTATGCATGTGAGTGTGCATGCCGGGCGATGCTGTCCGTGCTTGTGCTTGCTGTCTGTCAAGGCGTGTGTCATTTATACCACGAGGGGGGCTGCCCAGCAGCGAATAGAGGCGCACGTAGAAGAGCTGACGTGCACAGCAAGCAACCCTGGAAGCAATACGCAAAACCTGGAAGCAATACACAAACCTGAAAGCAATACAAGGTGATACACATAGTACAAGTTGTACCTGCAATGCCATCAGTGCCATGATGGCGCAGACTGATAAAACCTGGTAAGGGGCAACAACCCTGAGAGGTGGTGACTCAAGTAAACTTCGATTTCAGCATACGCACGCATGGTTGGTCATCGATATTGAAAGCACACTAAGCAATCGCACAACACCTGCGATAACAGAAATGCGAGTAACATGCGACAAAGCATGTGACACCATCACATCTCAAGTCAGACAAATCAAATCAGCAATAGATGCCAGACACTGCCTGCTCACCAGACAACCGCCTGCCCCAATAGCTAATACAGCAGATCTGGCAGCAACACCAACGTAGTACGCTGCAATGCCCTACCACTGGCGCCTCGCAAATACGCAAACCCTTAACACCAAGCTAGTAGACTCACAGACACCTCACTGATGTAACATGCCGTGTTGCAAAAAGCCGTCAGAGTACATGCATGGTAGCCCCCAGCAGCCGCTTAGCCACAAAATGCTTCACCACTCGCCAGTGGGCCCATACTCGCCCCACACACCAGCTGCACCATTCACCTCATCCTGCCTCGCTGCCCATGCATGAGCATCCATCCACACCTCTCCAGCTGCAACCTCAACCGACAGCTGCCGCTGCCCCTGCTGCTGGTCAAACATGCTGCATGCAGATGCACTGCCAGCTGCTGCTGCTGCTGCTTTCAGAGCAGCGATGCCTGCAGGCCAGCTGCCGCTGTGTGCACACTCGCAGCCATTGAAGCGGCGGTGTGGGCGCTCAACTGTCGAGCCGCTCGCCTTCAGCTGCAGGAAAACCAGCCGCCGCACGCTGCGCTTTCCTGCAAGCGCGCAGAGCGCTGCTGCGGCCTTGGGGCAGCAGCTGCTGCAGAGCAACTCCGCAGGCAGGGCCACATCACGCAGATCAAGCAGCTGCACCAGCTCTGCTAGCACTGCTGCTGCGTCTGCACCTGCGCGGCTGCTGCAGCTGCCGGTCAAGCGTACTGCCTGCAGGGTTTTGAGTGTGCTAACCCCTGCAAAGCCGCTGAACCCTGATGCCAGCTGGCTGTGCAGTGCGAGGCGCTTCACCTGCGTCATCTGCTGCAGCTGCTGCAGTAGCTCCCTGTTGCGCAAGCTGCCGATGCCTTTGACTGCTTGCAGGAACGACGGTGATGCAAGGTCAAGCAGGGGCTGAGAGCCTTCTGTTGCGCTGATTTCTGGGAGGCGGTATAGCATCTGCAGGTTGGGAAGCAGAGGCTGCAGCAGTGCCTGCAGCTGTGCTGAACTGCTGCTTGCATCACTGCTGCTGCTGCTAGCTATGATGCTCATGCTCATGCTGTTGTGCAGGCTGGCCCACTTGCTGGCACTGCAGCTGACATACATGTGGCAGGCCCCAAAGTGCGTGACGTGCGGCAGGCATGCGTCGTCTGTTGCTGCGAATGACAGCCGCTCGCAGAAGAGCTGCTGCAGGTTGGGAGCAAACGCGGAGATGGCTGCAACGCTGCGGCCGTAGCAACCGCCAAAGCTGGCAGCCAGCAGATTTGGCAGCTGCAAGCCAGGAGGCAGCACTGCATCAACCCTGCCCAGATCTAAGCGAGTGAGGCCTGCTAGGGCACCTGACGCCACCAGCGATGCTGGGAGGCGCTCCTCAAGGTGTGTGTTGATGCGTAGATGTTTCAGGTTGGGCAGGCGTGCGATGGTTTCCTGCAGGAGTGGCCAGACTGGCTCGACTAGCAGCTCCAAGTGCTGCACGTAGGCCCACTTGGGGGGAGTGGGGGTGCCTGGGCTGGAAGCTGCTGCTGGTGCTGCTGCTGCTGTTGATGAGTCCTGCAAGTAAGGCAGGTGACAGCAGGGAAGCAGGGAAGCAGAGATTAAGATGATCAAGCCCATAACAAGGGTACATATGCAAAGCAGTCCAACAAGTGATAAGCGATGTTGATTGAGCTGCTTGAAGGCGAAACAAGACCATGCTGGTGTGCGGTACCGCCAGCAGGTGGTGAACCTTGGAGCAGATGGCGCAGCATGCAACTGTGCCTGCTGCAACTCGCAGGGCTCCACAGCGTGGTTAACATATCTGATGGGTGCTAAGGGAGCTATATTCTATGCGTGTATCAGCTACCAAGTTGCGGTGCATCCACAGCACCACTGCTTGGCAGGCCCTGGGTACCTAGGTGTAGCTGCTTGCTGTATTGAGACGTGCATCACTTTGCTTCCCGTCAGCATCCTGTCCCGTAGCAGTGCAGTTGAGCGCAGCGCTGCCATCTACAGTTTCCAGGCAAAGATGCTCATCAATTGCACCCGCTGAAAGCGGGTACGTGGTCCCGAACAGCACTGCAGGGCAGTTACGTGCGCAGTACTTTCCCTCGCCTCGATTGCAGGTAGAACGCACTGAATTTGAACTCACTGTGCTAATAAGCTCCTCCCAGTGTTTGATGTACACGGTGCGGAGCATGGGTGCGATGAGTGCCTTCATATCCCGGCACGTCAGTCTGGCAGCAGCGTGGTCGCTGCGTGGCAGGTGCTGCACGATGAGCTCCAGCACATCACCTGGCAGGGATGTGCTGTCTGCTTGATCATTCACAAGCGTGTGCGGGCCACCGGCGTCCAGTCTGGCCCTTCTGCTGCCCAAACACTGCGCTAGAAGCGCTCTGATAGGATCAGTTGCCATCGAAATCATCTTAACTATGTCTATTTACGAGTCAGCTATATTGCAGCGTTGGTTGAACAACGGGTGCAGTTTTGTCTGTTTGACCCTTCAAGTGGATCGCTGTACTTACAAGTCGCGTTACAAAAGCCGCAATGACTATGGTGGCATGTTCTGCGCAGAACACCAGCGAGACGACAACGACGAGGCATACTCTCAGAGTGTGCAGCGGCTCAGCAGCAGGGCCAATGGGCAGCGCCTCAGCAGCAGGGCCAACGGGCAGCGCCTCAGCAGCAAGGCCAATGGGAAGCGCCTCAGCAGCAGGGCCAATGGGCAGCGCCTCAGCAGCAGGGCCATCATGGTCCAGAGAGTGGCTGCTAGGTAGACTTTTGCCAATGCAGTGTGTATTTGTGTTGTTAGTGCTTGAAAGTGCTGCAGCAGCTGCTGCTATGGTTGGCACCACGGATCCATTCCATGAAATGCCTTGTGATGAAAAGGGGCAGCATGTGCAGTCACCGTGATTTACGGTGGATTGTAAGTCGCGCTGATATACAGCTCTTGCTCGTGCTGACAGGCACAAACTGGTTCGGCCCTCGAACTGGTGTGATACATACCCAACACACAACAGTGCACCAGGTAGTGGACTGCGAACCAGGTAGTGCAGTGTGACAGGAGCGCTACGAACAGCTGCAGCTGCACAGCTGTGCTGATGGCATCAGATGATAGCTGTATGCTCTGTATGGCCCTAAACAGCGCTAAACAGCAGCGCAGCGCTCACGAATGGCACCTGCGTGCTCGCTTCCTGGCGAACAGCAGCAGCCCGGAGACCCTTGTAAAACGCTGATAAATCGCGAACATTCGTTCTTACAAGTATTTCCAGCAACCGGCGGTGCTTGCTGCCTTGCTGACGCGGCCACTGCAGGCAAGAACGAGAGCTCACGGCAACAACAGCAGGCCGGCGACCCCACAAAATAGCTTTAAGGTTACTTAGAAACGTTTAAGAATTTCTGTGGTAATCGGCGGTGCTTGCGTCGAGAGCAGGTTGTTACAATCGTGTTATCGCCGGCTACACGACCACCACGCTACCTCCACCAATCCTTTCATGACCTAACGGTCATTGCGGGTATCCCTTCACATGACCTAAAAAGTCGCGTTGCGAAAGCCGCAATGATGGCAGAACATCAGCGAGACGACAACGACTGCACATGCTGCTGCTGAGGCGCTGCCCATTGGCAGGGCACACACACCCGGGCGATTCCCGCACCAGCAGCGCACCGGCGAGCCCCAAACAACGATAAAATAGAGCACATTTTTCAATAATTACATCCTTCGAACACCCAAGGAGTTCGTCGACAGCGGATGACGACGCTGCACCCGCTATCGGGCCTACATGACACTTCACCCCATGGTATCCCTTCATGACCTATCGGTCATTGCGGGTACGGTCATTGCAAGTTGAGGACTTTAGCGAGTTCGGCAATGGCACAAAAAGCGCAGGGCAGGGAATCGAAGGGGGTACCACCACCTATAGGGAGCTCTCGCCAAGGGCCGGCCCGGCGGAAAATGCGCTAACGAGTGGGGCCATTTCAAGCCTTGAATGCCACCTCAATGGCATTCTAAATATATTAAAAATGCGTTGAGCATGTTGGAGCCTGTATCGGATGTCTTGTCTGTGAGGCGCTGTAAAGTAACACTCAGGCGGCTTCCCGGCCCGGCGAAAATTGCGGTTTGAATTGGGACCATTTCAAGCCTTAAATGCCACCGCATTGGCATTCTGAATACATTAAAAATGCGTTGAGCATGTTGGAACCTGTATCGGATGTCTTGTCTGTGGAGGCTGTAAAGTAACACTCAGGCGGCTTCGCCCATATCGTCCATGCAATCGCATTGGTGCGGTAAATACACGTAATTTGCATTCAGCATAATTGTGCCCGAGCACCGGCCTTATACTTCAGGCAGCCCATTAAATAACACACGGGCGGCTTGTCTCATGCTCTGATAGCACCGTGCTCAGATAGTACACCTTTTTAAGGCAGTATAACCTGTTAGGTTTTTGGAACTTGCAATTAATTGTGCATGCTATAAAACGTGAGCACAGGGCATGCCGCCCAACACGCACTTCCTGATCGCACGTTTTTACAAACGGGAATCCAAGAACCGTGTAAACTGCAAATTATGTGATTATGGCCTGTCATCCAGGCTAGACACGTGTGCTAGACACGTTTTCGACAAATGCGAGAAAGCCACCGCAGCACATAGGCAGGAACTCCTCGACTTGCTGCGTGAAACAGACGACTTAGATGTGTTGGACCCTGCAAAGATCGCACAATTTCATGCAGAGCAGTTTGCCCAGCTGCAGCGCCAGCAGGCATGGAGAGAACAGATACACCAGCAGCAGCTGTCTGGCCAGGTGTCACGCCTTGTCGGCGGGTCCTTTGGCAACTAAGGTCTTCTATAGCGATTCGACGTAGGCCGTAGTTGTATAGAAGGCTCAGTTAGTTACCA